>PNEQ01060901.1:0-15934 GCA_003012365.1 Medauroidea extradentata | reverse complement strand
CGCTATACGGTGCAGGACGAGCTCCAGTAATGATGGCGTTGCGGGGGCGGAAACACATCTCACCCTCTTCACGGTGGCGTTTGTTTCCAGGCAAGCCGACCTCGGAGTTTCCACCTCGACGAGGGCGGAACAAAAGACAGCGCCTGGACGGCGGGGATAAGATCACCCCAGCATCTCTGCCCCTGCACAAAGGCGAAAGCTGCTCAGGGGTGTTTGGGCGGCCAGCACGAGTCAAAGATGGTCAGCTTCTTCAATATGGTTGGCCGTCCAGCGGGTGGGATTGGATTCTGACCCTCTAACAATATGTTATTGGATCACGGCGCTACAGAGCAGAGCGGCTTTCGACAATATTGGATCATCGAGCGAGGAGGAAGAAGTAGGTGGCGGAAGAAGTGTTGTGAGGGGGAGGGGAGAAAGTAGTACCGCGGAGTGACCTTATATTACGACCGGGGGAACCTCGGGGTGTGCCGATACTGCCCTCTGACCTGCGTGCAAATGTGGCTGCGCACTTTATTCCCTTCGTCTGTTTCTCTGCAAGGGAACACTGCGTTCCTGTTCATCTTCACCTGCACGAATATATATGGTAATTGCTACTGATATTTACTCCTAAGTAAAAAAAAAGTAATATTTAGTTAGAGAATAATATAAACTTATCTTTCCTCTTTCATCCTCTTTTCGAAATATTTACTATGCAACAAAAAAAATGTACTTCAAACTAAAAAAAATACTTTTATGATTAATAAAACATTCCACATTATTATTTTAATCATTGATTCCTTTTAAGGAGTAATTTCTTCCGATAGAATGATATTTTCATGTAAACTTTTCGGCAATTACCGACTAATTTTGACGAAGTGTTGCTCTATGTACGTCATGACATTGTAACAAAAAAAGTAGATTTTTAACATAAATTGATTAAAATAATTAAATTGTACCTTCACCATGTGCGATGACAACTACAACAAGGAAAGTCATTAAAAAATACTTTTGTTGAAAATACCTACTTCTTATATTTTACCAGTAACCTTTAACTGACTGGCATAAAAAATTATTTTTTGGTGGATTTGTAACGATCAGCCGAAAAAAAAAGTCACAACTAACCGAGAATCATAAGAAGCAATAAAATAAACCACTAAACTTAGTATATGACTATGCCTTAGGTTTTCCGATTCTTGCATAAATCCAAATAAAGTTGGGACATTATCATAACGTTTGAGTACAGATAATATTGTTGGAAATTGAAAATAATAATAATAATAATTTAATTAATAAATAAACACTCGGAAAACTAAAATCTAAAATAGAGAGAAATATAGATTACTACATTGTTTGAAAGTGGTTACATAGATATTTTTAATTACATTACCGTTAAACTTTTTGAAATAGTCTTTTTTATACTTCGCTCCTTAACACAACGTGTATACCAAATTATGCAGCAAGTAATATCCACGTAGAAATGACTTACAAGCGTGTCATTGTGTGTGTTAGAGAGTGAGAAAGAGAAAGAGAGAGCTTCAAAATCGATCACCTTAATAAAGCTCGATTAAAATAACTATTAAGTTTTAACAGTTATTCATAAACGTAAATGTGTTGACTGCCATATTGAAAACCTGCAGTGTAATTCACTTAGACAGACAAGTGTTTCTGAATACTATACTCGAGTGTGAAACGTCTTGAATAAAAATAAGAACTGAAAACATCTCCACTACATGTACAAATAATTTGAAATTAAAATTGCCACGGCAGTAACTCAGTTCCGTCAAGCATAAAGACGACTCCCTCTGTCAGGGTATCCATGAGTAAAATAAATGTAGGCTAATACGTTTGTTATGTATGTGAGAGGCTGAAGTCTGGGTTTTAGTGTAAGACTGATTAAACTTTACACGTCACTTAACTGATGTAAATGCGCCTTCCCGACGTTCAATCTTCCTGCAACGCTTGATGATGAAAAAAGAAAATTATTTTAAACAATTATTATTTATTTTAATCCAGCCAAGACCACAACAAGGTTAATCAAGTTACTCCATTCCAAAACATATTTTTCTTCCTTCTCCATATTAACTCTCGGCGACGGTCTATGAAGGTAGAGGTCTTGACACTGTGGAATAAAATGTGACTCCCTTCTTGTCGCCGAGCGCTAGTAGTAGTTTGGTGGAAGATTTGTCTTGTTTTTGTATTTGGCTTAGATTAAAATGTGAAGTTGTTACTGGATTTGCGAGTATTATATCGAAGAAAAAAAATGGGAACGTAATTTTGTATTGGAACACATTTTTTTACAACAATAAAATTTAATTTTTCCATTTTTACACGTAGATGCACATTGCAACGATTATAAAATTTTGTAGGGCACGGAATATAGTTTTGGTTCGAATGTGTTCACTAAAACAATAATACACAATATATTTCTTCAGACTACTTTTATAAACAGTTCCACACATGACAATGTATTTGTGGACATGGAACATGTATATACTATATCAGCTTACCTTATTAACATTATTTTATGTAAATAATTACAAAAATGTTAAAACGCGAGATGTAAACAAGACAAATCTTCCACCAAATTACTACTAGCGCTCGGCGACATGAAGGGGTCACTTTCTCTTGCTGGAGAGCATGCACAGTGTCAAGACCTCTTCCTCTTACACCGTGCTCTCGGCATAGACAAAGCTGCCAGACATAGATAAAACAAAATTTAGAAAGATACATAACCATGAGAAATAAACAAAACATTATCGCCTTACATAAATTAAATAAAACATTGACTCTTAAAGGGCAAACCTTATTTGTCACAAGTGGCCTCAATAATATATACTATACCTTATGTGTTCGTAGTGAATGACAACGTATGTGTACTGTTTATATTTGTCTCAGTAAAGTGTAATTCATATCTGAAGACTCCTTATATACTCAGGAGCTATTCTGAGAATTCATGACTGAATTATTTCATGATAGTGCAACTGATACCATAGTTGTAAGACTGAAAATATCACTTAAACTGAATGAAGTCAATTCAGATTCAGTATATCTATAAGCAAACTCTAATAAGTTATCTCTCTTCAATAAATGACATTCAGTTTTACTTAGTTATTTTTTCGCGTTATGTTAATATCTTGTTGTAATAATTTTTACGTGACAGTTAATAGTTTCAGATGTACGAAATACATTAAAAATAGATTATTGACGAATAATTTCTGAAGTCAACTTCTGATATGATACAACATTCTAAATACTAAGAACCAAACATGTGCGTTTCATAATCAGCAGCAGCAGCAGCGAACTTCTCTTTTCTTTGTTCTTGGTATTAAACATGGCTGCCTAAATACCTCAGATTTCTGTCCCACAAATTTCAAGCACTTCTAGCGTCTTCGGATGCCATTCCAAACAGTTTTTGCATTATTCCTCAGAGAGACATCGGAGTGAAACGTTCTCTACGTTATTACAAATTATAATACGTTCTAACATAATGTACAAGATGTATTCTTGTAATGAGTATTGTGTGAATTTTTTCCTAAGAAAATTATCCTTCGTATCCCTATGCATACAGCTGAGATAGACATGTGTGTAGCTTTGTTCGCATAAAGGCCTATGAATTTCTTTAATATACGTTGCGACGCAGGTATTAAATAATCTAAAAATGTTTTTCCCAAGTAAATTACATCAATGGGATGTGTCCTTAATCATCTGCATGTCGAAAAGGATTGTTGTGTATGTTTTAAGGGGTTTATTAGCTAAAAAAATTCAATTATTTCAGATTCTGGAGAACAAAGTTAGTAAATAATTACGTTGAGAACGCATGAGAATTTTTACGTGTTGAAAGAAATGTAATGTATATTTTCAACGCTGTTCATGTTGAGTCCAAATAACGTAGCATAATTAGCAATGCCAAAAAACTTAGTTATTTTATGAACTGCACTCAATCGATAAGACCAACATTATCACCATTTTTTATTTTTTTATTTTAGATATCCACCAGCTGATCCTGTTCCTAAGTACAGATGCTCATGGATGTGGGTGTTGTCACACTGAATAGCCTATATAAATAATGTATGACTTGACATATACCACTTTTAAAACAAACATAGGAGTCAACAGTAATGATTTAGCATGTCACATAAATTATCAAATAAAAAACAAATATATTGTATGAAAAACCATTTCAGTGATATAAATTACTATAGAATAGCGTCAAGAAAAATAATTTTTTTAACAATAACTTTCAGATCAACATTATTTATTACAGAAAATTTTATATACCGTAAGCGGGGGTGCCTTTGGGACGCTACAAAAAGTTATTTTTCACGTACATAGCAGTTCTGAAAAAAAATACTTGTGATTAATTCCGAATAATAAATAGCTGCATGACATTTAATTAGTATTTACTCACAGTTGGTAACTATGGAAAACAAAAGTAGTATTCAAGTGTCCTAAAGTTACCGCATGTGTCCAAAGTCACACCCGTTTACTATACTGAAAAGGATTTGATTAATTAATAATTACAGAATTAAAACATTGCATACAACATAAAAGCATCATTAAACAAAATCAAATAAAACATAAAATTAGTCTGCACAGTATTTAAATACTCCTTCATTTAAATCAAACACGATCCTGACATTTTGTCTGACAAGGTAGGTTTCAGTTGTAGCAAGGAAAAAAATGACACATTGTGGGGGTTGTTTTCAAACAAAGAAGTCTACAACTTGTAATGATTGTTTAAAGTTTATCCGAACAATTATCCATAGTCATTTATGCATGATAATGGACTACTACATCCAGTACCGTATTGTGTTTCCAAGTAGTTATGTTTCAGGTGTCTACCAAGACGACAGCATCGAAATTGTAATCACAAGTTAGCTAAAAATGTTATCCAACCCTTTACGTTTAAGAATAAAGCCATTACAAGCTTTAAATCTTACTTGGAAAATAAATTCTTAAGAACAAGTTTTAAATTTGTTTTTTAATTTTACTGTTATTATTAATAAAAGGGACAGGTTGTTTACAAATTACACTTATTGAACTTGTTTAGGTATTGGTAGAATCGAATTGACAACAGCATCGATATCGTGGGAGCTAATTAATATTCATAATTGGTTGTATTTAAAATCTATTTCTGTCTACATAACACACTTTGAACCTACAGAAATGTTTACATCGTTTGGCTTAGTTTTAGTCAAAAATATCCTACTAAGAAGAGTCTTTGACATGAAGACCTATGTTGAGGTGCCTCGCGCTTGGAGGCGATGAAGCACGTGGTTATCGAAGAATAGTCTGTGTCAAGAGTCCGCGTGGTCACAAGTCTACATCGCAGTGGTTAAGGTGCGTTCACGTGGCAAAAATTAAAAATTTGACATTTGCTTGGCATAGTGTTAGTTTTATACACGTTATTGTGACTACATTTTACACTTGTAGAAATTTTTTAGCTCTCATAGTTTTCCCATAGCGGCACGTCAAAGTCAGAATTTGCAAGTTACAGGAACATTGGTACAACAAAAACCAAATGACTTGCTCGAATGAAATAATTTACACTGATATTAGATATTATGGGCCATATGCTACAAGATTTAAAAACACACAACAGAGTAAGTTCGTCTTTTTTTTAAATTGCCATAGATGAGGTAAATTTTTCGTCATATTCGGAATTTATTAAAAAGTACGAAGGAATTCCATTCTGTGTTTTTAAATCTTTTAGCATAGTGCTCATTATGTCTAATTCCAGTGTAAATTATTTCATATAAGTAATTCTCTTGGTTTTTGTTATACCTATGTTCTACAGTAGTAACTTGCAAATTCTGAATTTGACATGCCGCTACGGGAAAACTATGAGAGCTAAAAAATTTCTGCAAGTGGAAAATGTAATCGCAAGCAACGTCTATAAAACTAACACTATGCCAAGCGAATATAAAATTATGAATTTTTACCACGAGAACGCCATTAAGGTGCGATCACGAACAATTTAAATAGGTGATACTTTGTATAACTACAGTGAAGTGTATGCTTTTGCTTTAACCTTTTTTTCACTCAGGTAATCTACACAGAATTTCATATTCTCTTAAACCTACAAGTGTGGGGTATATGTTCTGTGAAAAATATCAAAATACAGTAGATAATTTCGGACTAAATGAGCACATGAATGCTTGAGGATTTTCTCTTTGCTAATGAAAGTGTCAAATAGAAGCATTAATGTAGTCATAAAAATAGTACATTCTAAGCCGTGAAAAAATTCATTGCTAAGTAAATTTGTAGCTTCAATGTATTGTTTTTAATAATCCCAGAGTAAATAATCAATTGGAAAATAATTATATTTCGAAACTGTTTACTGTACGATAAAAATGAAACTTAACTAAATTTTTTTTTCACCACGCCAATTTAACTTTTATTTAAAAGAATCCCTGCGCAGTTTTGTTACAAATTTTTACTTTTTTTCCCAAACTATTACCATTTGTTATTTAAAGAAGTCAAAATCAAGCATAATATGTTTTGTGAACTAACTGTGCATTTTTTTTACGTTTAAACATAATATTTTGCATTGTGTGACTGCTATTAGTATTGAATTTCTTTCAAAGCATTTCATCCAAAAGGTTTTAAGCTTTTTTATTTGCACCGAGGCAGAAAATAAATAAACTACCCCGACTCATGACAAGATACAATGAAGTAGTTTTAACCTCTGTTTGACTTGCAGGGATGGAAGCCACGAGAAGGACCTACATTCAGACACTGCCTCTATGTCGTCATCTTTAATGTGACCAGCATACGACGAGCCGGGCTGTACACGTTCTAGCCTCAAGACGGCGACGGAATGGAAACATCGCTGATACCGCGTGTTGTATTATGGACCAGAGAAGCTGAGGGGCTTCCAGTCAGAAGGAAAATCCAGAAAACATCCGAACAGTGAACGAGAGGAAAATAGAGAGAGAGAGGAAGAGAGAGAAATCTGCTCTCGTCTCATCGCTATTGTACAGATAATGCCCGAGGAACTGGGAGATCTCTATTGTTGAGTTCTCGCAGTGATCCTACCCCGCCCGTATAAAACTCTCCGAACAAAATTATGTTTTTATATATTATATTGTCCTACACGTCCTCTTTGTTCGGACACGGGCAACGAAATATGTTATAAAATTCAACTTCTCTTTGAATAGCGACGCATTCGTGTAGCGAAACTCTTTGTTCGAACTAATTTTGGAGTTGGTGCATTATTTTCGAGGATGTAACACCGCACGTTTACAACTTACGTCTCTGGATTTTTAAACCATCGTATAAATTTTTATTTTTATTATTTTAGTATATTTACTGCTAAAAACAATTTCATATACTCTTTTTTATTGGAAATTGACGCGAAAGAATTAAAAATTCAATCAATTTGAAATCATCTTTTCTTCAGCTAAATTATTACATTTGCTTGTGGACTGTGTATTTGCAAGGATGGTGGATTAGAAAATTAATTAATTAAAAAAAAGGAATGCAACGGTAAATAAACTATCGCAAATATTTAAAGTTAATCAGGATATTTGTTGAAACTGCTTCACCGGAAAACAGTGAAAAAACCAGCCGAAAATCAGTGAAGATTCGCTGTTTCTTTATATTCCGTTTCCGAAACAAATTACAGTTTTTTTCAGTAAGCAGCAAATTATAGCGTTATTATTTGCCACAATAAGATCTTTTCTGTACATTTGTCTTCCATTAAATAACAGATCAGCAAGTTTCTGGCTCTTGTAACACACCACAGCCGTTGAGTTCATCGTTGTTGACGAGCATCTTATATTTCTGGAGGTTGGTCTCATAGCGTGCAGCTCCCGTTCTCGGTACGTTCAATATTTTCCAAGTTTCTTACGTCAAATTACGACCAGCACTGTAAAAAAACTTAGGAAGTATTTAACCTAAACCAGTATGGGACAGTTACCAAACTTCCGACTTGTAAATATGCAAACTTTAACAGTTGCTACAATACAAGTCTTGTAGCTTCAGTATACATTCGACTGGTTTATGAAAATGTTTAGGAGTGCTACCACGAATTTCTGGGAAACAGATCTACTATACGTACTTTCTCAGTGCTCCTATACGCACGTATGGAAAATTTACAATATATTTTTAGAGTGTGCCATTTTCTCTGAAAGAGGGACGATAGGATCCTTGATCTCTGTCTTCCATACCTTCACACCGGTAACTTTTTGTGACCTTTTACGGGCTGCTACTCGTCTCAAAAAGCTGTTTCTGTTGGGCGGATTCATATTTATTGTAAAATGTTCTCCGATTCACGTTTGGAAAAAGTACACTTTAAATAGTAATACGTTAATATTCACCGATTTGAATTATTAAATTGTTCCATAGGGAAGAAGTTAAATCCACTGGTAATCAGTTACTTGCTGTTTGATGGAGTGTTGGCTTTTTTACTCCTGCAATACTATTGCGTCTGTTGCGTATCTTCTGTGCCTGTAGTTAAACGATTGCGATCGCCTTGACTTTCTAGAGTTTGAAAATAATAAATAAATATTTATCATGACACGTAACAAGATTCATTGAATGTACCAAATGTGGGAATAAAGTTATGGCAGCATAAAAGTAGATTACGTATAGGAATGAAGTAACACAGTGATTCGAAGTGAATCAAAATATAAAGTACATTACATCAAATTATATCCCCTAACTATGCTAACGCAAACGTACGTTTGCAAAAATCATCCTCGATCTGAAAATATGTTTTATTTACACGGAGCGTAGTCAGTTCCATTATTGACGGATTAGGTATCACAGTTCTTTCAACCAGAGTGTGGACAGTTTCCAGTAAAAATAGTAAGTGTCTCTGCTACAGTAACGTTTGTAAATAGACTAGGAATATCAAAGCTCACAAGGGCGTCACTAGGTGATATTTCTAAGGATTTAGCAATAGATATTAAATGACCAGAATCTATAATGAAAATTGGTGTCGTACTAGCAAGAGACATTGAGCAAAACCGACACTCCGCCTAAGGTAGGTTTCGTTCCGTAGACGATACTTTTCTGATCTGGCAACTCGGAACTGACAAACTGGATGATTTTCCTCATTGTCTCAATTCACTCAGGCCATCGATTCAGTTCTCGTACGAGATCGAAACCGATGGGAGCCTTACATTCCTAGATGTACTAGTATCAAAGAAAGACAACAGAATTTCCACATAAGTATATTGAAAACCTACACAGACACGCCAATACCTCCACTTTAACTCCAATCATTCGACGAGCACTAAAACTGGAATAATCCACACTTTAGCTATCAGAGTCGAAAACATTTGATCCGACAAAGAGTCACTAGTTTCTGATCGTAATCACCTGAAAAAAGAACTCGCAAATGGCTACCCTATAAGTACGATAAAAAACACATCAGAAACCCATACATCTCGTTAATCTACAAAACACAACTGAACAACCCGCACGAACCCTAGTGCTCCCATATGTCCGGGGCCTTTCGGAAAATATAAGATGGCTAGGCAACAGGTACAATGTACAGACTGATTTCAAATATAGGACCACATTAAAAAGCATAATTACAAAGGTGAAACCAGCAATTAACAAACTACAAACCCAGGGCTGCGTCTAACAAATACCATGCGTGTGTGGAAGTGTATACATAGGAGAAACAGGCAGACCCTTTTCCACACGTATTAAAGAACTTAAAACTAACACACAAAAATGGCAAGATACATAAATACAAACTGGTCAAACATGTGTGGGAAATTAGTCATAAAATACTATGGGAAAATGCCACTACACTTACGCTAGAAAAACACCCAATTAAAAGGAAAATAAAAGAATCAGCATTTATTGTTAATAACACTAATAAATTTAGTCAGCAAAGTATTAAAATAACAAACAAGTGGAAACCTTTAACAAAAAATAAACAAAATACTTTGCATATTGACAACAGACAGTACAACCCATTAAAAGGTGCACGGCCAACCAGGAGAAAGCTTGACTGCCATTGGTCGCGCTAGGAGCAGAGCCACAAACCATACTGCCCAATTTTTCGCACATTAAAATTTTACTTCACCGGATATCAACTTCCTAAACATCGCGAAAAGTCGGTCTTAAGAAACCTACTGTGTTCTTTTGTGTCTTCATCGTTGTGTCGTCTAGTCTGTGTCTGCGATGTCGTCTTTGTTTTCTGTTTTGTGTCCAACACTGTCTTAGTCTCAGTATTGTCTTAATTGATATGTCCTGAGTTTTAAAGATTATTTGGTTTTTTCTTTTGGCATTTATTTTCGTATTTTTATTATATTTTTCTTTATTTGTTGTTGTCTAATTCATTTTTTCATCTTCTACGTTCTATTGTTTTGGTCTATGGATGTATAGACTACAGTCAAACTAGACTTGTTTTCTCATTTTTTCGATATTTATTATTTTTTTCTTAGTCTCATATTAGATTTCTGGGATGACATAATATTGCAGTGGCTTATGTCCACAACAGTACAGTACGTTATTCTGTCCCATTGCAAGAAGCATTCAGAAACATTTACAGTTTACGAAGTAAATAGTTATCGAAGAGTCGTCGAATCGAAATAAACGAAAATAATAAATACTACGAACTGATTTTAATCAGCGTGGTTCTAAAACTTATATTTTTCTAATACGTTTTCAGAAGAAGTCCAAAATATTCTATATTGAGAATTTTACAAAATTTTTGTTACTTTAGATACTATAAGTTTAAGTAATCATAAGATTATTTATAGTATGTATCACATTCGTTAAACTTAATCGTTTAACTTTGTTACAAGCATAATTCAATGTTTATTTCAGGATTATAATGACAGGACTCGCATGATCCAAATGTTTTTTTATAATTCGAGTTAGTCTTTTCCGGATATATGTACATAATTATTTTGTACATTAATTAATTTGGTCATTATTTCCTCTAGTCTCGCGTCAGTCACAGCAGAGAGAATTTCGTATAGGATCTTAAACTTGCATTCAGTTAATTAATATTTTGACGAAAGATGTATTTATCTACCATAAACATTCGTAAACAACATATATATGCCTCCGAACAACTTCTTCGCTTTTTGTTCATGTTGACGCATTGATTTGTATCTTAGAATAGTTTAGAATAAGTGTTACGTGTTTAATTTATTCGTGAAATATATTAAGTATTAATTTTTCGTATTATCTTACGCTGTCTCCAGAAACTACAGCTGGAATAATGGATTACAGTTTGAAACTTAAAACTTATTTATTTCTAATATTTTCAGTTATATATTATTCTTGTGTCTTGTGTTATTGACGTAATCGACGCATTACAGCAGAAATTAATTTCACTAATTTGAAAACTAAGTCGACATTGATGATAATAGTCTGTTGTTTATTGCCTATTGAAATATTTGCTAATCTTAAGAAACAGGTTACTTCACCCACGAAAGTAACTGTATTTTCGAACAAAAATTTCCTCCTGCATTAAAAATAGCGCATAGGTTATATTAATAACGTTATTTAAAAAAAAATTGTGTTGGTCGATACCAAAACTCAGATAATTTCAGTGATAATAAATGAAGGAGATATTTGAAATTAATATATATTCATATCTGAATATTTTTATCGCACGGGGAATTAAATTAATTTACTTTCAAAGGCAAACATGGCATTACAAAACATCGCAAATTGATTGCTGAAATTCGAAAATAAAAGGGTTTAACGACAAAGTATTGTAGTCGAAAAATCACCGGCGGGTTCTTAATATGAATAATTTATTATTCTAAAATATGCCGTTGTTTTGAATTGTACCAGCCAACAGAGATTCCCCATTGTACTAAACTGAAGCTAAATAACAAAAGCAAATTGCTTTGCGATGCTGTATTTTGTTTTGCTTCCTTTAATTTAACCATTGCAGTCAAAGCACCAGTATATATTTGGTCCTCTGTATAATACAAATTGGATGGGGCGCGGTTGCTGCAAGAGTGGAACATCTACCAGCAATTGGGACGTACGTGATAAATCACGTGCCTATCGTGTTACAGTTCAACTAAACACATTTATATCTAGTACACCGTTGTCTAAAAATAAGTATACTTTTAAATGTCATACTTGACCTTACACAGGCTTATGTTTATGAAATTTAGCACTTTTGATGAAAGCAAAATTTTAATAATCACAGGAACATGTTTCGTACATATTAACTTTTTTAATTTCCTAAATAGCAACTTAAAGTGGTTTATCTTCTGGTAATATACCATAATTATTATCATAATCTGTTACCGTAACTAACACCAGATATAATAGGTGAATAGGGGGAAAAAATAGAAGGAATTTTGTTTATAAATTTTCTGTTGGTATTATCCGGTACAATATTTGTACTAAATTAACAGGATCGAAAGTTATTGTACAAAAAATTCTGTATCAGTAAAAATATTAAATATAAAACCAAGACAAAATTCCAGCTCACAGTTTTGAAATAATTCACTGTGGTAAATGAACTTGGGAGCTGAAAGAGTAACCTGTGTTGATAAATATTTTATTTTAGCGTAAACTTGACGAAAAACAAAAGCTTTCGAGTTGGTTAGTTACATACGTACTTAAACTATACCAAATATTACTGGATATTTTCACAACCGCGTGTAACGTCCCGGGTATTATCCGTGTTACGCGGCGAGTATTCTAGTTACAGCTGGTGAGAGCGACGGCATTAAGGGTCGTTGTGACGGTGATGCACTCGCAAGGGTCCAGAAGTCCGCAGGCTGTATACACAGATGTCCAATTAACCACCTCGTATGGTCTCTTTAATTTCATATCCATTTCAATTGGAATTCAGGCAAAGCCATCGATCTTTCCAGTCTCGATCGGGTCGCTGACAGCGAACACGCCCTGGTCGGTCCCGGGGACTGGTGGGTGGGGGTGGGATCAGGGCTTGGAAGGGAGGAAGTAGGGGTGGGAGGGGTGGTAAAGGGGGCGGGGTGTAATTATTGCAGGCAGGGCTGGTGACCCGATAAAGCACAATCCAATTTGGAAAGTGAATGCGATAGTGAAGAGGCTGGCAAGGGTGGGTGGTTGTGATGGGGTCGCGGGGGTTTGTGAGGGGGTGGCAGGGGGGTGGTGTTGTGTGTTTGTGGAGTGTATAGTGCGTGTAACAACACACCCGCATCCATAGCAGAGATCCGATAGCGGTGGCGGCTTCTGTCCACTCACCTACGGCCGCGGCGGACCCCCAGGAACATGTGCACGGGAGGCCGCTGATTGCATCCGCAGAGTGCATTAATCGCATCGCCGCGTCACGGCACGGTTCGAAAACTTTGCGCTGTTGTGTGTGCGTTGCCACCCCGCTTTGCGAAAGCGTTTCATTTCGGGGGCTGAACTGTTTCGCTTTCATGAACAACGGCATCAAAATCAGTCATGTCCCCCTTATCCCATTAAAACGAAAATTAAATATGGCAGGATCATTACTGTACGTCATTTGAACTGTCAAAGCATAGTTATGAATATTACACATGTATATCTTATATTTTGTTCCTTACTAAAGAAAAACATAATCACGTCTGGTTCTGAACGCGTATTAATGTACTAAACGTGTCAGTGATGGTATTTCGTAACTTTGCGCGTTCCAATAGGTAGCAGATTTTGTACCATTGCTATGATTGGACGGTGTTACGTATAATCAGGCCAAGTACCAATTTCTAGCTATTAGCAAAACATTCTCAGATTTGAAACAGTCTTACGAAAAATATTTTAGTTCTACAATATCACTATTTGTGACAAAATGATACAGTATTACAATTTATTACGTAAGACTACTTCAAAACAGGGGAAAAAAACATTTTACATTACTTACAATCGGCACTTGGTCTGTTTATGCATTACACCGTCCAACCGCAAAGTTACAGTGCGCTTGACATGTGTGTGGTTTCGAATTTTGAAAAATCACCCGACTTTTAAACTGGACAGGCTTTTTTTTTTTTTAATTGAATCTGACTGCATACCGTAAAACGTGGTGATTAGAAACACTGGGGTGAATGGAAACAAAATTATAAATAAATTCCTAGCGGACACCTTTTGCTTAAAAAAATTATAATTACTATAAAACTACTGTTTGTAAACTGTTTTAACTTTCGTACCTAAAAACATAATTTTTTAAAACATAATTAATACCGAAAATTTAACTTTAAAATTGTGTTTCTATTCACCCCAGTGTTTCTAATCACCCCGTTTTACGGTATTTGTTTGTATTTTTCAAACATTACATAGAAAATATATAAACTTAATTTCAAATTTTTGTCGACAAGTCTGGTTTTGAAATGTGGCTCCTCGTGCTGAGCCTACCAAGAATGCAACTGTGAAGTTTTAATGGGGAATCAACACTGATGTTAGTAACAGGTCAGTTTCAAAGATAACTATTTTGAAGCCGTACAAATTCATAATTTTGAATTTCTACAAAATAATATTAATTTTGTAGACGCTACTATTGATATTTTCCTCTTATCGAAAATAATATGCATGCACAGTGTACACGTGACGGCATGTCAAAAGTCAAAATTTAGTTGTTACGAGATCATACGCCAACACATACTAACGAACATACTTAAATGAAGTAACTTACACTGAAGTTAAATGTCGAGGGTTCGTGATGAAAGTTACAAAAACATGAAACTTTTTTTTTTTGTGTTTCGAAAATAATGCTGACAATAAAGGTTTTTATGTCGAAAATCTGCTACACCTTTGTTACTCTAAAAAAATTAAAACCAATTTATACTGAGTAAATATTTTGTTTTAGTAAGTAGTGACATTTATCACGATTACAACGATACCAAATTTGTAACTATGCGAACTGTCAGCTCGTTGTGGTATATGTCAGCTGTAACAAGTGCGTGTCCCCTTCCATAATGCGACGAGCTGCCATGGCGAGGTATCGAGTAGCGCGATAAGAGCTGATAGTAGCATGACCCTGCTCTTTCAACGCCAGTGGACGAGTGAGTACAAAATCTGAGAACGGCTCTTTATATACTGACCCGACGCGCTCTGTCGTGCTTCTGCAGAGTTAGCCAGACATGCATTTGTCACGTGAAACTAATACAAGTTACATAGTTATTGCGACGATTCTAATGAGCATTTGAATAGCCTTTCACAACAGCTATTTTACGTCAAATTCCTACGATATGTAAAACTTTTCCGGTTTTTTAGGACATTTAATCTCTAAACTGTAGTTTTAAAATCCGTACATCACACAAAACTATATGACACGTCAATTATTTAAAAAAAAATTGCCGTTACTTTAATTTATTTTGGTTTGATACAAATGAGGGGTTCGGCTGTAAATAATAGTAAGGGACATTCAGAGAGAAACAATGTCATCAGGTGTAAAACATAGTAAGTAACGTGCTTTATGTATTTTTATTTCAGAGTTCCATTCCCAGTCTCGACGCGGAATGTAACGCTTTATTAATATAATTAAAATAGGCCACTTACTATGTTTTACACCAGATTATACTGTCTCACTCTGAATGTCCCCTACACGTATTTAAACCCAAACCCTCCAATTTGCCTTTCCGATTTAGGCAGTGGAAATAATTATTTTATATTTAAAACCTTACATAATACCAGGCTGCAAGTTGTGTACATAGAGCCATTGGGCGGTGTGAATAAAAACGAGTAGGACAAGTAAATACTTGACATATTAAAATGACAAGTAAACGCCAAAATTGAAGTGAATAAAACAAGTATTTACTCTTACTCGCGAGTAAATACTTGAGAGGCTAGTAAACCCCGAAAAATGCCAATTGTGGCGTGAATAAACGCAAGTAAATACTACTGTAGCAAGTAAAAACTCGTCCATTCGCAAGTCAACCCGACCCCAGACTTGCAGTCGTACTTGTACACGAAAGATGGCTGCATTTATGAACCTGCGTGGTGTGAAACGTTATAGAGACCGGCGTGATATAAGTCCCGATCGATCTAAGGGACTATTACGGTTTGAGAGCGAAAA
>PNEQ01060896.1:0-14537 GCA_003012365.1 Medauroidea extradentata | reverse complement strand
TCCGGAACACCAGCGAACTCCTCGCAACTCATGGCTTGCAAGGAGAGACGGTGGCCAACAAACAGAAAACTATCGCATAACGTCATCAAGTCGAGTTGGCAGTTTGGCAGACGTTTCCTCGGCCCAGTCTATCTCTGAGTCCGGAATGCGTGGTTTCATACAGACTGCGCCGCGAGTGTCCACTTTAACCGTTGTCATAATCGTCGTACCAGGTCTAAGCAGAACTGCACAAACGTGAAAGGTAAGTACTCATTTCATATAACAAGCCCTCCACATATCGCTGCTCAATAACAGACATTGCTATAATTTTGATGTAGAAATGAAACCAATATGCGTAAAAATAACAAACGTGACGGGAGACAAATGAGATGCAGGTCGACCATTGCGTCTCAATTATTTCTTCAGATTTGCAAAATTATTGCTGCGCCTGGCTGACACATGCGGAAACATCCATCTACATATTGCCTTCTGCCATCACTTTACTGTTCTGTTCCAAAAATGCCAGAGTAGCTATTGTTGGTATGTTTTGAATATTGTTACATCAATTTAAACATCTATTGCCAATTTTCTTGAAATACTTGTTATTTATCGTAACATCTCTTTTATCACGTGTCTCATTTAATTCAGTTCTCATCAGTAAAACTGTTACGCTATACAATATGTTCAGTATTAACTGCAATAACAAAATTATGACCATGGTCATTATTGTTCAATTTATTAAAAGTTCAACAGTAAATATTTAACGGAAAAATTCCAGAATTTATTCTAATAGCAGTAGACTTGAAATTTTACAGAAAAATTACATTCACAAGACATTCCTATTTCTCAAAGAACTTATCCTGGTAAGAGCAGTACGATTTTGTCCCTATGAATTTTTGCTGGTTATGCCATTGTTGTTAACAGTAAAAAACAATAAATAGGCGTGAAGTAAATAAATGCCAAGATACAGTAGTGAAAATCAGTTACTCCCTTGTTCTGTCAGGTTTACAAAACTCTATTGTCACAGTTATTTCAGAAAATCCTTTCTTTTACAAGTACATTTTTTTTTTTTGGAAAATGCGACCTTACAGAAAATTTATGTATGAGCGTATGCGTTATTTTCATTATATGTAAAAGTATTAACTCACAAGGCAAGAAACATTACTCTTACTACGTCTTATTATTTGACATATCAGCCTACAATTACATAAAGTTCATGACTATTAAAAAAAAATACATAAAATCAGGCACTTTATTTTGCTTATCAAAATGCTCGGAATAAATATATTTGTTTTTTTCAGAATGAAATAAAAGCCATCATTCTCTAATCGCTAAAAAAAAATTTCCTGTGCCTAGACGTTTAGGTTGGTGACCCTGGTCAATGCGGAGCTGTTGGAAGCCACGACCGCTGCGTCGAGTGGCAACACTAGCGCGGCCTGGCGGGTACGGGACAAACCAACGGCCACGCGCGGTGGGTGGAAACGTAATTGCATGAAAGCCGGCCGCCATAAATACGGGAGGAATGTTTTTGTCAGATCATTATTTGTGTTTCGTTACATGGCCAGGGTTTTCCCTCCCTTCCCTCCCTTCCTCACATAAACTGCCAGACTCCCTCTCCCTTAAAACTACCATACAGCTACGCCCCTTATAAAAACACTGGCCATAAATTCACTTCATTTTTTTTTTTTTACGGTTGCTGTCACACACCCTCAGAAATTACCCCGTTTTGTTACTGCTATTTGGTAATATGCATGTAGTAAAAATGTTACTGCCATTTTTTGCATAACAATTTGTTCTCTGATTTTTACGCTAAGTCTACTGTAAATAGTTTCATTAAACAAAAAAAATTGTACTCCAATGTATTAATTTTCAGATAGTATCTTTTCAAATTTTAAATGCCGTTTAGTTTTCATAGGATTTTGTTAACATCACGTATCATAATATACTTTCCATTCTTCATTAGTTACTGCCTTCTGAATATACCCATAGAGTAATATCCGAGCGAAGTACAGCTGTGTTAAAACGCCTGCCACGCATTCGGAAGGACAAGGGTTCGATTCATGGCTCCAGTCATCCTAATTTCTGTTTACCAGCGTTTTCTTAAATCTCTCCAGGTGAATGCTGCGATTATTTCTTAAACAGGCTGTGGCCGAATGCTACCTACATTTCCCCTTGTACCTATAACAAGATCTTGTGGGGTCGCGGTGGCCGAATGGTCAGATCGTTCGTTTCCCACCCGGTTCGATTCCCGGCGGGGTCGGTCCCCGGATTTTCGCGTGTGAGAATCGTGCCTGACGATGCCGCTGGTCGGCGGTTTTTCTCGGAGATCTCCCGAGTTTTCCCCGCCCTTTCATTCCGGCGCTGCTCCACACTCATCTCATGTCACCCTTCACCAGTGCTGATGACCTCGTTGTTAAGCGCTGACCAAAATCTCTCACACTCTCACCTTGTGCAGTTCGAGGGCACGTAAAGAGTCCAAATAAATACATAAATTACAATGGTCATCTTAATTGAGTAAACAAGAAAAATGTTTGCTGTTTTCCATAAGTAAGATATTGTCATATGTGGCCTTCTATGCCTTAAAACGTTTTAGGTTGGTACGTTACGCACGTGGTTTAGCTAATATTTAGTACTGGAACGTGCTTAACAATTGTATTGATACGAAAAAAACAAGACAAAAAATGGATAATACTATTTGGATAAAATCTAAATGATTTTCAAAGTAACATTAAGCATCGAGTATCATAAATCGCATGTAAGATTAAAGCTTGCCTGTTTAGAGAATATGAAAAATAATGTATCAAATAGTAAAGTGTGTTAATAAAAAATTAAGAATACGCTAAAATTAAATTTTTGAACATTTCCAAGCGATTGAAATTTTTTTATTTACTTGTGACATTTGAATAATTTCTACAACGGAGTTGAATCTAAAATATATGTGTTTTGTTGAGTATACGCCATTACCGGCGAGTGCTAATGAATCACAGGGAACCCACCTTGAGATTGCCGCGACTTAGTCATGTATCGTTGCAGTGACATATATCCAGCAGAACAAATCGGTTTTATTGATTTTCTTATTAACTGTGGGACACAACTTGAACTAATCTGTTAAACCAGCCAGAATTATTACTATAAAATCACTAGCGAGTTTATTTAACCGGTGTATTATTCGCGGCTGTGCTCTAAAAACTTTTAAAATTTTTACAGTTTGCATACATGCTTACATTTAAAAGAGTTAAATTACAAAATGGTAGTTTGATAACAAGTTTAATTAAGCGGTTATAAATACAAAGCTTACCTATGGCCTTCACTTGACGGGAGAATGAGTTGCTCTGCAACGATTCAACAGTAAAACTTCGAGCATGTTGACGCAAATGCAAAAAACACTATATTCGAATGGAACATGGTTTGATCCTCGGCTCCGGCAATTCTGATTTCGGTTTTCCAGGGTTTTGCGAAATCACTCCATGCGAATGCTAGGCGGGATCCTTAAACACGTCTTCGCCTATTCTTATCTCTTTACTCCTTTGTGCCTCTGCCAAGACCCTGTGCTGTTCGACTACACGATAATACGAAATTAATTAATTAATGTGGGGCAGACATTTAGGAGCTACTGCAGTTTTCAGTTTTGGAATTTCATTACCAATCAGTTTGGAACAAAGAAGTTAGAAATACTGGAAAGAAAAAAAAACGAGCTATTTGTGCAGATAATTTGCTTTAGTCATGGAGAAAGACGGAAGAGAATTGTATTTTCTCAGATGTAGTTAATCAACGACCTAGTTTCGGATATGCTCGCGGTACGACGATCGGAGGCCAAAACAAATCAGCTGATTGTGGCCCGCTAGGGATTGTTATTGCTATAGGCTATTTATAACACGCCTCTTTTGCGTTGTTAAAAAATATCAGCAGTAACATGCAACTCATTATTTATTTATTCATTGTTTTTATGTTTTCAACCGGTGTTACTGTTTCTATCACGATATTTTAATGTGTTGTCTGATCACTCAACCACCGCGGCCTCTATCGTGTTTCGTTTTTTTTTTTTTTTTTTTTTTTTAACCTCTGAGTAGAAAAATTTGAAATATGCATTTATAGTGTGAATTTTATGTATCTTACACAAGAGTACAAGCGTCGCATATATAGGTCCATCGTATATTTGGGCAGTTGTTAGTGCAGACATTTATTACATTATTCATTTCCTGGACTGATTGCAGCCGAAATACATACATGTTAATTGTTCAACTGCGATGCTTATACTGTAGCACCAGGTAAATAGAATTGACACTACAATCGCAAATGTCACATTTTACTTCTCGAAATTGCATGTAAGCGAAAAATAAAATAATTCAAAATGGCGAATGATTCCGAGCCTTGGACTTCCCTAGCTGCACTTGAATTGCCGTGTAGCGAGTTACGACTATATATTTGTTTACTTAACTATTTAACACGCATTATATTTCTACGTATACAAAAATAACACATACTTCAAACTATGTCGCTGTAGTTTTAAAAATTTGGCACGTTTAAGTAAAACTTAGTTTTCGGTCCCCTCAAAATGACCAAAAATGGCTTCTTCAGACTGCCGTGTCTGGGAAAATAACAGCCAGACGCAAAAATAAAATCGCAACGGTAACAAACGTTAAGTTTTGAACTGCACTGGTCACAAATACGATTATGTGGTCACCGCTTAAAGTGACATAAAAAAGATAATAGCAAATCACTGCACGCCAGCTGAGTGGCTTGCGCGGAGAGGCGGTAATACATTACATACGTCGGTCAAAGGAACTCGGGCGCCGCCTACCCGCGCGTGGGAGGCTCAAAAACGACGGAGCAGTAAGGTCGACCGTGAATCAAGCATCAAATGCCGCGTCGCCTCAACGATCCAAGTGCTGAACTAGCGTGCAAGCTGCACGTCGAACGGTTTTTGCTATGGTACATCAGCGGTGGCCATTTAGTTTTATTGGTGGAAAATCTGCAACTAAGTTCAGTGTAGGTGGCAAGCTAAGTTTCACATATATCCAGTTAGTATATTTTGAAGTACGGCAGTCTAAAAATACCGTTTTCCGGCATTTTGGAGGGCTCAGAATCAGTGTTTTTAATTATCGTGGCGTCTTAACAACGAGGTTCGGACCTTTTCTAAAGTTTGTTTCCTTTTCGTACGTTGGCACAATTGGGCACACGTGGAATATTTTCGTAGAAAAACCTGTTTACGAATGCACAGAAGCGTGAGGTAGGGGGCCCCCTTAAGGCGGTCGTCTGGGTGGGCGTAGTTTGAGCGTTCGAGTGCAAGAAGTACGGAGAGATAAAGGCTACACAGCACGCACATGTGGTCGCTTGGCCAGGCCGCCGACACGTTTGCAGAACTTCGGTCGACACATGTTTAACCGAAAACTACGCAGTATACGTGAGTGACGTCTGCTTTCGAGTACCAGTAAAAGAACGTCACACGTGTGTATACTTTTCCCAGGTCCTCCATCTTTCTTCAAAACATAATTAAACGCGGTCGGAAATTGCAAAACTAGGTGTTTTTGCGATCATTTTAAGGAATGACCGTCATCGTTAGGAACCTTAAAAAATGTATAGCCGCGTTCAACATAACCTTCTATTAAAATACGTCGCTAAACGATAGGGTTATCACTGAATGTGTCATATAGACGAGTTGTCGGCTAGATGACTGCACGTCACTTCAGTGACTTGCGCCTAGACATCATCTGAGTGGACGTATTTTACGCTTCTGAGTCCTAGAACTGGGAAGCGGCAAGGACGACACAAAACGTCCATATGTTAAACACATATAAATAAATTTTAAAATAGTTTTCAAAATTTTAGTTCGTATTGCTACAAAATCCAGGTTCTTAAAGCTATAATTTTAAGTTCTTATTTTTTAGTCTTAAAATAAAAATTAAAGATGATGGTAATTATTAATGCCAAAAAAGATTTTTTTAAAGGTAGAGGTTTTGAAACATGTTCTCTGTCGCAGCTGACTGCATTTATATATTGGTTGCGAATACCAGTCTATAACTGTGGAGTTTTTGTATTGTCACCGATTCCTAATAAGTGTGTAAATTTCCCAACAATTCGGACGTCTAGGAGTGAGTGGAAATTGAGTTGACAGTTTCAGTACATTCGAACATGGAGGTGAAGTTAATAAACGCGTATTAAAAACTCAGCTCGTTCGTTGTTTACCTTTAGATGAAGGGACGTGTGATGAACGAGCACGTGACAACCTTTATACTTCAAAGGTGCTGCCTACCAAGGATAATATAGCAAGAATGATACAGATTTGCATGTTAAATTATGTTCGGTGTTGATAAGTGATCTTTTGCGGTAAGTACTTCGGACAACAACCGTTTGCTACATTGGGATAACATAACTATTGCTACACGAATAAAAGGAACATCAAAGTTTTTTTTTGAACATGCGCCTTTGCTGGTGTGGGAATTATTCCTTTAGAGTGGCAGTTACACAGAAAAGTCATGTTGTTGGAACACTCGGCTAAAAGTAGCATTTCATTTTCCAAATTTCTTACAGAAAGATTCATTTCGGGTCCATATCGGGCATTTATGTGATCTTTGAACGATTCCTACAACGGGTTCACATCACGAACATCAAAGTTTTTTGGACATACGCCCATAGTGGCGTACGTCCAAAAAAAACTGTGATATTCTTAATATATTCATAATTCATAATTGCAAGAATCGTTCAAAATTCTTGAATAAAAATAGTTGAAAATAATTGTTTTCGGATTTTTTTTTTTTTTTTTTTTTTTGGCAGAGAAAATAGTTATTTCTTAATGAGGTCAGGAAATTTAAAATCTCGTTATTCGGTTCCATTGCTGGGTTGTCGCCTTTGAGAGTAACAAAAAAGAAAGCTCGTTTGCAGCATGTACATAGGTTCAGCAGGTAGTAAACCCCGATTAAATTAACACGTTAATCCGTAACCACGCTGTCGTCAGGTTCAAGTGCTAGTGTGAGAAAAGTGCAGAATAAAGAATCAGAATTTTCAGAAAAATTATTAGAGGAATTATGAAAAGCACAGTTAGTTATATTTTACAACACTATTTTCAAACTTGCAGTGTATTACTTCGTTAATACGAACCTTATGAGAATCCTAAAGACATCAGTACACAATTTATTCGTTAAGGTATTTACATATGTTAATACTTTCAATGTTATGGTAAATTGCAGAGCAAATACAGGAAAATATTACACTTTGATTCAAGGATTACTTAATTATTAGTTCTTGGAATTTTTATGACATCAAGAAACACTTGTACCTCTAGATAGCATTATGACTAATATTTTCTATGTAATTTGCATTACACAATATTTAATGGTAAAATGTCGATAATTGCGTTAAAAACATAATATACAAAACATATTTTCCTCTTGGTTAATGAGATTTTATCGCATTTATTTTTATCATCATCAAAACTTAGAAAAAGAAAACTAATGCTTACACTTTCCCAATCGCGCATAATATCCGCAGCCACGCGGGTCTCTTTAACTTAAAAAAAAAAAAAAAAAAAAAAAATAATAATAATAATAATAATAATAATAATAAAATCAAGGGTACAGTTTCCTCGAAAAGGAATGAATGAGCACCGTAGTGTTTCTTTGATGCGGGGACATTTTTCGCAACATAAGTGAATGATGATGGCTGATTTCGAATAGCATTCAAAGAACGATACACGAATGTATACATTTTCCAGGTCCTCCATAAATCTTTAAAAGTTATTATACGTGGCCGTAAATTGTAAATCTGGGTGTTTTTGTGATACTTTTAAGGAATGACAGTCATCGTTAGGAACCTTAAAATTTGTATAGCCGCGTTGAACATACCTTTATTTTAAAATATTACGTCATGAAACGATAGGGTTATCAATGAATGTGTCATAGAGACGAGTGTTGTCGGCCGGAAGACTTGCACGTCAGTTCTGTGACTTGCACCTAGACATCATCTGAGTAGACGTACGCTTCTGAGTCCTAGAAGTGAGGATTCTGCAAGGACGACAAAACACATCCATATGTTGAATATATATATATTTAAAAATTATTTTCAACGTTTTACTTCATATTGCTACAGAAGCCATGATTTTAAAGCAATAATGTTGCGTTTTTTTAGCCTTAAAATAAAAATGGAAGATAAAAATAATTATTTCTTTCAAAAAATATTTCTTTAAAGATAGTGGTTTTTATAAACAGATTCTCTGCCGTGGCAAGACTGCATTTATATATTTATTTGCGAATAGCAGTCTAAAGCTGTGACATTATTGTATTGTCACCGATTCCTAATAGGTGTTCAATTCCTCGATAATTAGGACGTCTAGGAGTGAGTGCAAATTGAATTGACAGATTTCAGTACATTGGAACATAGAGGTTAAGTTAATAAACGCGCATTAAAAACTCAGCTCATTCGTTGTTTGCCTTTAGCGCTTAGGGACTAGTGATGAACGAGCATTATAATTTAAAAGTGCTGCATTCCAAGGATGATTTAGCAAGAATGATACAGATTTGCGTGTTAAATTAGGATCGGTGGTGATCAGTGATCTTTTGTGGTATTGTCTTTCAGGCAATAACCTTTTGCTACATTGGGATTACATGACTATTACTACACGAATAAAAGGAACATCAAAAAATTTTTGGACATACGCCATTACGGGAGTTGGAATTATTTCATTAGAGCGGCAGTTACACAGAAAGGTCAAGTTGTTGGAATACTGTGCTAAAAGTAGCATTTTATTTTTCAGATTTATTTTTGATTCCGGGTCCATACCGGGCATTGATGTGATCTTTGAACGATTCTTGCAATGGGTTCGTATTATGAACATCAAAGTTTTTTTGGACGTACGCAATTGCGGGCGCATGTCCAAAACATTTTTGATGTTTGTAATACATTCATAAGTTATAATTGCAAGAATCGTACAAAGGTAATGAATAAAAACGTTTTTTTTTTAGATTTGTTGTCTATTTTTTTACTAAGAAAATACTAATTTGTTAATTATTTCAGGAAATTTATACCTCGTTAATTGGTTCCATTGTAGGGTTGGCCTCACTGAGATTAACAAAAAAAAGCTCGTTTGCAGCATGCATATAGCTACAGCAGGCAATAAACCCCAATTAATTTAACACGTTAATCTGTAACCATGCTCTCGTCAGATTCTGGACTAGGCAGAACCCTTACCGGAGTTCAGGTTGTCAAGAACCATTATCTATATTTAATGAAGGTTTGTCGATTGTTAGTGTGAGAGTAGTGTAGAATAAAGCAACAGCATTTTCAGAAAGAATATTAGAGGAATTATGAAAAACACAATGGCTATATTTTACAGTACAAATTTCAAACTTGCCCTGTATTACTTCGTCAATACGAATTTTATGAGAATGCAAAAGTGACCAATTCACAATTTATTCATTAAGGTATTTGAACGTGTTAATAGTTTTACTTTATGGTAAATTGCAGAGCAAATATAGACAAATATTTCACATTGATTCACGGATTACTAAATGCCAGATTCCAAAGAAATTAGTTCTTGATGTTTTTATGACATAAAGAAACACTTGTACCTCTGGATAGAATTATGACTAATATATTTTTAATGACATTTGCATTACACAATATGTATTGGTAAATTGCTGGTAATTGTGTCAAAAACATAGTATAAAAATAATTTTCCTCTTGGCTTGTGAGATTTTATCGCATTTATTTTTATGTGAAGGAATAAAACATAAATAATTATTAAAATTAAGAAGAAAACTAATGCTTACACTTTTCCAAGTCTGAAACGCACTTAACATCAACAGTCACACGGGTCCCTTTAACTTAAAAAAAAACTACGAAAAATAGGTAAAAAACAATAATAAAATGAAGGTCGCAGTTCTCCTCGAAAACGAATGAGCGCCACAGTGTTTCTTCGATGCGGGGACATTTTTCGTGGAACTTGATCGTTTGTAGCTGTCAACGGCGTAAACAAGTTTGCACGCGAAGCCAGGCCCGACCTCGTCGCAAGTTGCCGAGTTTGCTGGCATGCGGACGACCCTTTGTTCCTCGGCAGGGAATATCGGTCGAGAAGCCGTGGGCGGAATTCAGAAAAACCTCGCCGAAGCACGGATAGAACATCAAGAGCAAGGGTGGCCAAACTGCAGCCCTCAGGCGAAGTGAGGCCCGCTGCCTGTTTTCTTTTAAGACGCGAGCTACAGGGAAGAAAATATTTTTCGGTGGATACAAAATATTGTTTTTTTAGTATTGATCTTGTCAAATGCTTTTGTGCTCACCACAAAACATTTTGGCTGTCACCACTAAAAATGTTAACAACCAAACGTATTTTTACTTTATGTTTTCCACGAAGTAATTTGGCAGAAACTATTAACTACGTAATTTTTCCTTTAGTTCAGTAATACATGCGTAAATACTTATTGGTTTATTAAAATAACATTTGTTTTTAAACTTAAATAACAATTTTTCTTATTTTATGTTTTAAGAAATATTACAAAGAGTGTCTACACTAGTGTACTGCTATGTCATCTTAGAAAACTAAGATTGAATTTCGGTTAATTTTTAAAATGGGGAATAAATGAGTTTTTGAAATATAGTGGTATACAGCGTCGCAATGCTATGTCCACAGTATTTCACAACATCATTAAATTACGTTGCAGGAATCTTTCAAAGGCAGTGACTTTTGGTTCTAAAGTCTTAAATTTTGACGTTCTAATCATGATTGGGATGTACATTCCTTAGAATTGTTAAAATGCGATATTAATATGAGAATTATGTTGAGTATTGCAAACTTGTATAAAATTCCTTTGACTAAAGAAAGTAATTTCAACTATACCGAAGGACATGTGTTTGTCTTATAACTTTCAGTAAACTCTAATTTATAACCTATATTCATTTTATTAGGGTACTAAAGAAATTATAATGTGAACTGATGCTTGGTGATAAACATTTCAGTATTGATATACTGTACTTATAAGAATTCTTTTGCATGGCATGTTGGGTTAAAAATATTTTTATTTATTTATGGTAACCAATGTTTGTTTCAGACAAGTCACGAAGCGTCATGTAAAACAGTAGCATACTTTAAGTAAGAGACTTAACTGATTATTCATATACCTAAATTTGTTCAATTCAATTAGTAATTGGCTGTTGCCGATTCTTCTAGTGATTCAAGTATGCATTTTACGTACACGGATTTGCTTTCATACTACGAAACTGATAAGTATTTGAACTAACACTTTACAGGATACGTAACTTTAGATTTTGGACAAATTTTAAAAATTGTTTTCTTGAGTTTTGGGCAATTTTAACTGTCTCCAGAACCTAAATCTTAATATATAAAATGTAGTGTCCTGACACACTCACACACTCACTCATTCACTCATCAACGCACAGCCCAAACCGCTGGACATAGAACCATGAAATTTTGAGGGAAGGTTCCACTTGCCCGCAGGCACCCACTAAGAAAGGATTTTTCGAAATTCGATAGTTAAGGGGGTGAAAAGGGATGCAATGTGTTTCAAAAAATCCTTGATATCTCGTTAACCGGGAACGCTATCATAAGTTTTTTAACTTCATAATATTGCCCAAAGAAATGCATATCCGCAAAATTTTCTATTTTGCGAAATTAGAAAATTAATGGGGTGAAAAGCTGTAAAATGTGTTTTTCATTAATCCGTGATTTCTCCTAAACCATTTCAGACAGTAAGGCGAATTTTTAAAATGATGCTCAAGTAAATATCTAAGAAGCATTTTCAAAATTTTTCAAAATTCATCCTTAAAAAGCTCTTAAAAAAAATAAAACGTGTTTTTAAATTAATCCCACTTATCTCCTAAAGCAGCGGAAATATTTAAGTGGTTTTTGCTTTAAAATAAATCTTACGTAAATATCAATAATTGTAATTTCAGGATTTTTCGAAATTTATCCTTGAAAGCTGTTGAAATAATATAATGTGATCTCAAATAATCATCTGTACCGCTTATACCCGTTGAGATATTGATATGATTTTTGTTAATAATGAAGCTTATGTGAATATCTACAAATCAAATTCAGGTTTTTATGAAATTCGAAAATTAAGTAGGTGAAAAGCAATAAAATGTTAGCCTTCCGAAAAAAGAGAATGATCACGGAGAAATAATTCAACAGTCGTTACTTTTAGCCAATTTACTCATAAATAAAACCTCTTAGGACTGTAGCTTGTACATACGAAAGAATTATCACGGTATGCCTTTAACATTCACTCAGGTATTGTATAAAGTTTTTGGTGTGAGAGGGGTAGGATTATGGGTTCGTATCCCGTGCAAGACTTTGCTTGGGAATTACTATGACGTCGTACGAGCATATTGCGCGCGCTCTTTACACTGAGCTAAGACAACTTATAGTTCACTGTTATTGAGTACACTAGCTGTTAAATGCCTTCATCACACATTTTATCCAGAGTTACTGTTTACATTACACAATTGCACGCTGGCAACGCCCCAGCCGGCCGGCTAGTTAACTATACAGCGAATCTAGAACAAAGTTTAAGAGTTTTAAACTAACAAAAATCCCTAACCATGTTCACTGCGACTAGATTGGACATTATTAATTACAATTGCTACTTTGATCCTTTATAATTCGAGTGTTATCTAATATTCTACTTCTGTGTTAGGCAAGAATAGTGCCATAGATTCAATTAGTTTTTAATAAAGTTTTCTGTTTTAAAGTATTGTGTAAAATATTACTCGTTTAATTTTTTATTTCAAGATTGCTACGTATGATATTCGAATTTATATTATTGATTTTTGTTACCTCTCATATTTCACTGTCAGCTTAGTATAACGTTACATAAAATTTATGGCACCCTGTGTCATGATGTATTAACTCTAACATGTGAGTTGTATCAATCTAGCTTAAAAAATTTATTCCAATCTCTGATACTGACTACCAGGCAAACCGGCATAAACTACACTTGTTAACAGAAATTCAACATAGATCTAAGGAACTTTATTTTTGTGAAACTGATTTTATCAAGAATAATTACTACATAGCTATATGTAAATTTTAAGTTACTTAACATTAGTAAAAAGAATATGCGTCAATGAGAATTACAATCGAGAAACCGTCATAACAATACGTTTGATAATCACTCAACCTTCATTTTAAGTGGTCACATGTAATGTCCAACCATGTGTTCAACAATTTCAGAACATGTTATATAATGTAATTTTAGTTTAATATACCTCATGTATAAGACTCAGAAGCACGTTCGAACTCCGGCAGATATGTTACTCCATAAAGAAGAATTTAATATTTTGGAATATCTCCAGTACAGGTATCTGCTTTATCTGGCTTACAACAGCGGAGATTAAATGGGACAGTAGTGTTACAACAATTACATTTTAATGTATCAGTGTTAAATGTACCAATATTTTTAACAAAGTACATCCTGTGTAGTATTTTTAAGAAACAATTCTGCTATATATTTGCAAATTTCCTTCTATTTCAATAAGTAACTAAAATAGATTTTAAAAATGATCTTTTGAAAATAAAGTATAACCAAATGTGTATTCTTTAAACCATTCGTGTTGCAATATTTCTTAAAACAGGGAACTGTTCTAATGTAACTCTAATCAAGTTTAACAAGAATATGAAAACGACATTCCCAGTATAACTAATACGTTACATCAAAACTGGCTCGTAAAGAGTGTAAATATAAAGTTGAGGTATAAAGTACCAAACACAACACGAACCAACAACCTTTATATTCATGTTACCTTGCGTAGTAATGAATGTGTGGCGAGTCTGAAGAAACTTTCTAAAATAGTCTTCAAAAATTCAATGTTATAAAAAAGAGTTAAACGTGTAGAATTATTTTAAAAACTTAAAATCATATGAACAAAATATAAATAAAACTAAAGTCACTACATTATGCACTATGTGAGTACTGCGTCATATGAAATTCTGACTAATACTTCACTTAGTTATAAGGAAATTTTGAAAGTCCACTAATGTGTAAATACAAGCACGATGTGAACAAAATACGTTGAAGTCCTTTTTATGAACTTGCGACGCTTTTGTTGTTGGTTGTGCTCGCGACCCGCGTTTGGTTATGATAAGAGGTGTCGCTGCTCTGTCTCTTACGTAATTAATGCTGGATGATTGGGTTCGTATTTAGTAATGTTGTAGTATGCCCGGCTAGCTCTGATTGAAATAAAATAACAAAGGAGTTTCTTTTTTAATCGGCCTAAGGGACTCACGCACTGCGGGTTGCGTCACGAGAGGTAAATACTTATGGTTTCTTTCGACGAAAAGAATAGGCGCTTCCTCCGGCGGCTTTTGATCGGTCACGACGTTAATTATGTTGCAGGTACCGGCCGCGATCAGCCGAAAAGTCCACCCACCGGTGACCCCGAGCTCGCTGTCCACCGTCCTTACAAACCCGACGACGAAGATCCCGACACCTGTCCTCCCGAGTTCACACACACCCGGCTCGTCTTAAGACTTTTCTCTTAGTGCCTCGCGGTTCGCATCTTTGCTCTCCTGGGCGGCGTCCCCTTCCCGCCCCACCGGACTCATGGGGGCG
>PNEQ01060895.1:0-14574 GCA_003012365.1 Medauroidea extradentata | reverse complement strand
GTATGGGGCGCAAGAAATTAAATAATAAATAATATAGATTGATTTTACATTTTTAGTTATTAAAAATATTAGGGGTTATGTATACATGTATACTGCATATCATGTGAACCTTACGAATGTCGAGCCGAAGGTTGCCGAGCATGGCCGAAGATTGCCGAAGGTTAACGAGCTTGGCCGAGCATACCCGATGAATTTTTTTAACTAAATAATTGTTATATAAAATTATTTTATATAAAGCGTTTTATTAAATAGTTTTTTTTTATTAAAAAGATTTTCTATAAAAATTTTTATTAAATATGTGTGGGGTTAGGATGGAATGCGAAATCAAAAAATTTTTGGAAGACTCGGAAGAAACCACCAAGATGGCGGTCGGAACAAGATGGCAGAAATTTTAAACTTTTTTTTTTTAATTTTTAAATTTTTTAGAAATTTTTAATTTTTTTTTAATTTTTTCGAAATTGACGTCATTAAAGATGGTGGCCGGAAACAAGATGGCAGCCGGAAACAAGATGGCGACCGGAAACAAGATGGCGGCCGGAAACAAGATGGCGTCGGGTTACAGGGGTCAAAGGTCAAGGTCATGGGGTCAAAGGTCAAGGTCACCCACACACCCACAGCCGCCAGCCGCTGCGCCCGGACCGGCATTTTCATACTACTTGAAGGCTAAATTATGTTTTAAAAGAGGAAACTCTGTGCTGATATAAAATAATAAGATACGTTCTTAATCTTCTACATCCACGTGTCTCTGTGATTGTAGTGGTTCTTGTAACACATACAGTATAATTTTAATGAATCAATTGGCACAAAACATTTTGAAATCCATAAACTAGAAAATTTTATTTAATTCTACGGAAATAGTTAGGTCATTATTTTTATAACCTACTATTCTATGTGCTGTTTCAACAAAAAAATCTTGTAACCATGATTGTGATGTAAATATCGTGTTGTTTTTATAAAGTTTTAGGAAAATTGTAAGGTAATATTTTTCAATATTTTACTTGGCATTCATTTGCTTTATTTATTTATTTTTTGTTTTGCGAGCAGTTTCAGGAGGGGCCATAGCCCTCTCCCCTAAAAAAAAAACCCTTTCTGAAGCCGCCCCTGAGCTGAACAAAAGACAAAGTTGAATGTCGTTCATAATATTTTAATGGCCGTTCAAACTTTGCTTGCAACAAGGACGGTCGCAGTCACTATAACCACGTAACAAGGAAATGTTCAGGCAACAGTCGAAAATTTCAAGTTATCTGCGCCGAAGGTCGTCGACGACGAAAGAGAAGGTCACAGTTGGAGAGCTCTGGAGGAGAACGCCTGCTTGGCATGCGAAATGCGTCGTGGCATGGCGGAATCACATAGACGCGGCAAAGCTACACGACAAAATCGATGAGACAAAATTTCTCGTTATTGCAAACACCAGTTTAGCTGCCGCGTGACAAATAATAAAAATATATGACATGTAAATAGTTAATTGCCACTACGCACTAACCTCTAGTACGACAGCCCCAGACGTTCACAGCATTTCAGTTTTTTGTTTGTTTGTAATATGTTTTAAATACACACTGACATTCTAAAATGTGGAAATTAAGACACAATTGCACGTTTGCTTAAAAAAGTTATGATTTTATTTCATTGGCGAACGAAAATCTCTCTTAAAATAAATAAATGCAATTTACAATTATCTCACCAGATTCACCAACATTTGGGCTGAAAAGAAAACTCCGACTCGAAAATCGATATAATTTACATTTGGAATTCGCGTCCGCCATTTCTATTTAGTTGACGTCACAGAAACCTCGGTGCTGACTGGCGGACATCTTTTGTTTTTCATGTCGCCTCCGTTGCGCCTATGTGACTTCAGCATTAGTAGGAATGCAAGAGAGACGTAACTGAACTGAGAACATCTTCTAACTAGCACTTTCAGTTAAATTATCACGTAACCCGGTAGGTCTACTTCCAACCAGCATAAGATGGCTGTACTGCTAACCGGCAGCCAGGACAGTAGGAAACCTGCCGTAGAGCATTCAGGAGCCAATCATACACGGGGCTGGTATCAACAGCCTCGGGCAGCCAATAAGCGGCGAAGTTCGTTCGTATCTAATTATTTTATATTAGCACCGAGGTTTCCTCTTTTAAAACATAATTTACACTTTAAAATATTACAATTTGTTAAAGCGTTACATTAAATATTTTATGTTTAGAACCTCCTTAAACAGCGACATTTTGCAAATGCAAATTTGCCCTGGAAAGGGCCTCCGGACACCCCGTTTTTTTTCTTCGAACGTGAATACTTCTACTTTTTAAAGTATTCCCCCCATCTCCGACCTAGGACCCAGAGCTGGGTCTGCCTCTGGTTCAGTTATACGCTCTCATATTCCTAGAGAAGCTGAACGTGTTATGCTGGAATCACTACATGTAAAATGTACGATTTAAGAGGGCGTGGTACATAATTCTACACTAAAAGCATTAATTTATAACTGTAGTTTTCTTGAAGCCACTTTGCGAAACTTAAACAGTAGCAATCCTAGACAGTAGTTTTAACCAACTTTTTAAACAAAATTGTTTCCAGTGTATCGAACTTCTGAGGCACACCTCGTGCATTTAAATGCGGCGCAAGGGATCACACGTAACGAATTAGTAATTCTGGATAAATATGTACTCACAACGTTGGCAAATACCATTATCTAGGATTGTCATTGAGTATTTTATCCCAATTAGCTTAGAAAAAAGCATAGGAATCAATTGATGTTTTCAGCATGTATTTATCTACCGCGCACTTTTAATACTTGGAATGAAAATCACCAGCTGTCAAACAATCTACACTTGTTACATGGTACAGACTACAGGAACATCTTAGAAGTAGAGAAGCACGTGTCCTTGAGGCAGGCACTCCCCTGGTCTCGGGACAAGGCGGGCTGCAGGGTCTGAGTGTCGGAAAGGTCGGATGCTGGAGTGGGGACCACCTCGCCGAGAACCTTGGGCAGGCGTTTCTGCGATTACGACACACGTGGCAGGCTCGCGTGACCTCCTCCACGACAAGGGCCGCAGTTGGCGCAGTGGCTAGAGCACTTGCCTCCCACCAACGGGTTCGATTCCCGACGAGGTTGGTCCCAGGATTTTCTCACGTGGGAATTGGGACGGCCGATGCCGTTGGTCGGCGGGTTGGGTTTTCTCGGGGATCTCACATTTTCTTCGCCTCTTCATTCCGACGCTGCTCCATAAGCACATAATGTCACCCCTCACCAGTGCTAAAGACCTAGATGTTAAGTGCTGACCAAAATCTATTCACTTCCATCGCGAAACAAGACGCCAAGCAAGACTAAAATTTATACATGGCTTTCCTGAAGAATAGGCTGCTTATATAAGTTCTAAGCTTTCGTGTCCTCTATGCTTTAACATATGCTGTACACCCTTCCTCCTTGTGGAACTAATGAGCGGAATTAATGTGCTACTTGTATGGCACAAGGAACAGCCTCTTGTCGGCGGGTTTTCTCGGGGATCTCCCGTTTCCCCCGCCCCTTTATTCCGGCGCCACTCCATACACACATTATGTCATCCCTCGCCAGTTCTAAAGACCTCACTTCACATTTTACGAACAATTCAATTTCTGTTATGTTTCCCCCCCTGATTCGACACCATCCTATTTGTGTAACGAGTAAGCTACATGCTGAAATACAGTTCCCGGCAGTTCCTTTCCGAAATGTTGGATTATAAAAGTCAATTTAGCATAGAACGGCTTTACGCGGAACTACTTTCAGAATACAATGCGCGAAACAGAAGTTAGCGTAATAGTGAAGCATCGAATAGCGAATATACAATGGGAAATAGAGCGTTGGCCCTCTATATTTACGGCTTAATATAATTAAGCTACAGATTTGTCGCACGTTCTTACAGTTGACAAGATGTCACTTTCGGAAATCGAGGTTCTGGTTTCGAATCCTGACAAGTCATGGACGTTTGTCACTTTGGTGCCTCGAAGCGCGCAGAATTCAAATTTGCGCCGTAATGTTTTCCCCAGCAACTACTTCACGTGTATGTGTGCGTGTACATGATGTGTGTAGTTTGTGTGTGTATGTGAAAGTGTGCGTATATAAGTAATGTGAAAGCGTTTTCCTTCCTCCTATATTCTAAACCACAAATAGCTATTGAAGCATCCACGTGACCGACAAGTGGCAAAAAAAAAAACATAAAAACTGGCTGAAATGAATAGGTTATGAAGTTCTAACTAAGTAGCTTTATAAATGGACGGTGTTATTAATCAACCTGTTAAGCGTTAATTTATAGTTATACTTGATTAAACGGTTCTCAGTTGTCTGACAAAACATGTTTTGGTCGTAATAATAGTATCCATTACGTTAACGCGTAGCTTTTCTTTTCGAAAAAAAAAAAAGGGGGGGGGTGACTGCAAACGTAAAATCAGAATCAATAGGACACACAGAAATTATTTGAGGACAACTCCTGAGCTATTATCTATGCCCGGCCAGGTCCAGTTAGCACCAACCTCCACGCCTCCATGCCGACCCCGCCCGACAGCGGGAAACAACGTGCGGACATTCAAATTCTTCGCATACTGCCGGCGGCGGGAGCAAACAAGAGAGAGTTCTTGAAACACGCGCGCGGGTCGGGCATGAGATGTCGGAAAGCACCGTTATTTCTACTCAGCTGACGAGTGGGCGAGGGGGGCGGGACGGTAGCAAAACACGCGCCGAACAGCGGCTCGCACGTATTTGTCCCAAGATTCCCTGGAACACGAAGGCGCGTGGAAGAAAACACAACATTTCGGACATTAACCCTGACCCACGACGAGGAAAAAGCGGATCTGTTTCACGTTCGGAACACCGGGCAAACGTCAGACTACGTGGCAAAATTACTCGATAAGAACTATTGTCTACCTCTAATTCCATGATGACTTCCTCTTATCCTGACTTATTAAACCTCAGAAGTGCAGCATAAAAAAAAAAAAAAAAACTTAGTGATCAAACATCGCGCATGGTAGCAGAGTTGTTCACGCAGCTTCGTGTAGTCGTCTGAAACCTTTATGAAAGAGAAAGTTCTAGGCGCTACTGTAGACTACACATATATTTGTTTTTCGCAATTTATCCCGCAATGCAAAACAGCCATCATAAAGGATATTTTTTAACTCTGGGAATTACCCCATTGGATATCGAACTCACGCTTTTTATGGAACCCGAATCGCATTGTCGTGAGATGAGCCTTCTGACGACCTACAAAACTTTTCTGGCTGCAAGTTCACGGTTGTGTGGCTCAGGTAAGGAAATTGTTGGTGGCTACTCCTCGCCTAGCGAAAATCTTGATTGGCAGGTCGTTATCTCTGGAGGCTAATGTCACTGCGACAGTGTACATTCTCCCCTCTTCCTCATTCAAACATACTACGAAAGGTCATGCTGTGAACTAGGTGAATAACAAGTTGTCTAACTACAGGCATTCAGTTTGTGTAAGAGAAATACAGTGCTGCGATCTACTGAGTCAGAAACTCACAAGAGTTAGCTAGGACTCAATCTTAATCAACTAATGTATTTTTAACTATCTCATGCAGTTTGTGACAAGTCCTACGAGAGGAATTTGGAGACTTCCACCAAATATACCGAGCAATTTTTTTAATGCGATTCCAATACGGAAATACTCGTAGTGGTCAGACCTATTGGCCTCCCACGACGGTGGTCCTGGTTGAAACCCCGACAAGAGTCTCTGCCGATTTCCGCATGCAGGAAACATGGCTGACGTTACCGTAGGATGTGGCCGGTTTTATCGGGGTACTTCCGTTCCCCCTGCATTCTTTACAAATCATGTTATCCCCGCCAGAACTCAAGCCCTTGCTGTAAAGCGATGACCAAATATCTCCAGTGGAGTGTGACTAGTATTTGTGTACAAATTTATGGGGAGGGGGGAGTGAGAGGGAAAGCACAAAAGACATGGAAATTTGAGAAGGAAACGCCGGTCACCACTTTAACGCGAAATGTAGGTCCGAGTGACCTCCACAATAAAATATGGATTTCAAAGTGAAAAATCGAGTTATTTAAACCGATTTCTGTTCTAAACTTTGAATGTACCGCTAGTAGGAATATCAATAAATTTTTAGAAAAAATTTGTTTTATTTTGAGGAATTTATAGATTAACACATTTCGGTAAGCATTAATAGAAAAAATTAACTTCTGCAATAATTGATGTTGATCATTTTTCACTATTTATTTTAAGCTAAGCAGGGTATGGTTTGGTAAGTTGGCTTTACGTCTCGTCGACAACGAGATCATCAGAGATGGTGACACACAACTTGGTACAATGACAGAAGCTGGGAGAGGAGTCGACCATGGCCTGTAAGTAACCCTCCCAGCATTCGCCTGTGGCGATTGCGGTAAGCCATGGAAAAACCGTAATCAGGAAGCCCGGAACTGGGGATCGAACCCGATCCTCCCGAATTGGAGTCTAACGTGTTACAGTTGCGCCACCTCGCTCGGTGCTAAGATGGGAGAGGAGGTTGTTGTACCCCTTAACTAAATACCCCCCCCCCCCCCCCCCCCCCCCCCCCCCCCCCCCCCCCCCGGTCCGACCCTCAGGCTCCGCGCCTGGATAGCGCTACATCCGCAGTTATACGACGGGTCCCAAACACACCGATTCAGACTACAAGAGATGTTCCTCCCCGTGTATAGTCATCCGCGTAAAACGCTACCAGAATTTGTTTCTTACCTAAAAGTTAGACGAACGCACATCCAGCCATTAGTATCTCTTATCATTACCAACCAACCATTATTGGCGTAAAATTGTAAGTTGTTCAATATCCCCATGTCGCAGGGTACCACGAACCAACGTTTATATAAAAGTTTCCTACTGCCTATTTAAAAATTTCTCAATGCACTCAGTACTGAGAAGTAAGTATTAGAAGTTAAACTGACGCTAAGAGATAATGTGACCAACCTCCACGAGCCGAAAATATGAAAGATGAAAGTTGTCGCTTCCCCACGTACACCTCGGTGCTAAGTGCTGAGCACGCTGACAATCCAAGGAGAAAAAATCTCCAAAGCAGAGGCAACTGTCTACAGAACCACACGGGATGTCTTCATACTTTCCTAATACATTAACACTGAAAGGTGCTGTCCTTGTTTGTGTTCCTGGATAGCCGTGTAATAGCGTTTCAACAAACGCACAGTTCGGCCACGGTCACAGGTGTTAAACATGTTTAGCTGAACACATTCGGCCGCCATGTTGGATTGTGTTCAAAGCTTAAAATATTCTGAGCGTCCACACAAATTTGTGATAAAATTTCCCTGACTTTCCCTGACCAAAATTTCACATTTATTTGTTCTGTTTTTAATAATTTGCTGATTTTGCAATTTTCCGAGGAAAAAAATTAAAGACGTATAAAATTGAAGTGACCATTACATATACAATTTCCTAGTATATATAACTATACACTAAACGTCAGTAAAAATAAAGATTCTACAGTTTGGATGACGGCAGATTGGTGCGTGACATTTTCCCCTTCAAATTACCAAATGACGGAAGAATCTGCATGACTTTTCCCGGATTTCAAATAAAATCCCTGACTTTCTCCGAATAATTTCAAAGTCTCTGACTTTTCCCTGATTTCCCAAGACTTCTCAGAATGTGGATGACCTGAAGTTTGCGAGGTTACACGCCTGAACCGATTAAAACCAAAGCATTTTCAGACTTCAAAAAACTTGGAACCTGAAATGTAACAATATTTAATTATTATCGCAATTACACCTAACATCTTTGAGTATTTAACTAGCATACTGCAATGCTGCTGCACGTGTACAACGAATAAAAATACTTTGAACCTAAAAGGTTACTTAATTTAATTTACCAATGGAAAAATGACACACTAAAAGCAGTCATACATGTCGCATAACTCGTTACTCCAAGTATCCAATAGGAGAGCAGCAGAGAAGATATGCCGTCCGAAACTTATCCAAAAATTAATATAAAAAAATTATCTTATAAAATTTCAAGTGAAACCTGGAAATGTGTTATGGATGAACAAAATGTAGATACAGCACAAATCAGTTTTGAAATAAGCTTGATAATTTAATAAATAATGCAAGTTTTCAAACTGTCACGAAACAAAAGACATTTAAACGATTAAAACCATGGATTACAATAGGATTAATTAAGTCTATCAGAACAAGAGACAAAATGAAACAAAATCTAAATAAGCAACCTTTCAATACGTTGCTTAAGAATTCTTACTGTAATTACAGAACTAGATTAACTTTATTAATTACGTATAGCTAAAGATACTTATTACGGAACTAAAATAGCTGAAGCACAAAGTAATCCAAAGGAAATATGGAAAATTACAAATGACGTCTCGGATCTAAAATAGAAAACGTTGATATAAAAACTCTAATACATGATGGAAATGTAATAAATGCAGTCGTAAAAGCTGAGGAGGCCGCTAATGCGTTAAATACATACTTCACAAGTGTAGGGAATAATATGGCTTCAGCGATATCAAAAAATACTTCTAAACATGTTGTTACGAATAATTATGTAAACTCAAAATTATATTGTAAATCTATATTTTTATAACCAGTCACAGACTCTGATATAATTACAATTATGTCTGAAATGAGAAACTCAAAACACTGTAGGTCCTGACAAGATAAGTACAATATTATTAAAAGATAATAAATATAAGTTGTGCAAGCCTATTGCACATATTGTAAACTTAAGTCTAAGCACTGGGATATTTCCTCAACGTCTGAAGGAAACAGTCGTTTTGCCTTTGCATAAAGGTGGGGATTTGACTTTGTCAAAAATTACAGGCAAATTTCTAACAGTTACTTAGAAAATAGAATACAATGTGTTAAAGTAAACAATAAGCTTGGAAACTCAATCAGAATAAATACAGGAGTTCCACAGGGAAGTATTCTTGGTCCAATTCTGTTTTTTATTTATATAAATGATTTGTGCAACATAGATATAAATGGTCAACTAATATCTTATGCAGATGATACTGTGATTCTGTTTTCATCTGATTCATGGACATCAGTTTTTAATATAGCTAATGAAGAGTTAATTAAAGCGAAATATATATTAGATAAAAATTTGCTCTCTCTTAATGTAACTAAAACAAAGTGCATATCATTTTCTGCAAACAAATCTGGTCAACCAAAGAAACACCAAGAACTCAAAATACATAACTGTAGTCAATTAAATGCAAACTGTAAATGTAACGTCATAGAACGAGTAGAGGAAACAAAGTATTTAGATGTTATGTTAGATTGTAATTTAAAATGGGACAGGCATGTTTCTTACTTAACTAAAAAAATTCGTAAAACAATATATAAATTTGTGGAACTTAGATCTGTTTTATCAATTGAATTTATAAGAATTGTTTATGTAGCCATTATTCAATCTGTTCTGCTGTACGGAATATTAGCATGGGGATGTATGAGCAAAACGGCAATCAAGCCACTAATATTAATACAAAAAGTTATTTTACGAACTGTGTTTAGAAAAACTTTTAACCATCCATAAAAGAACTTTTCAGTCGTTTGAGAGTATTCAATATCAGAAAATTGTATATTAGAACCATATTAGTCAATTTCTTGAACAAAAAGTTACCAGTACAGTATTTATCTCATAGATATCCTACTAGATATAATTTAAACCAAAATTTACCAATTCCCCTAGTTCACAAAACAATTTCTCAAAGATCATCCACATTCTTCCTTTCAAAAATTGTAGCAATTCTTCCTGAAAATATGAAAAATAAAAATATAAACAAAAAAAAATATATTGATCGATGGTTAAATAACTTAACTGATGATGAGTTGCCTTTAATCTTTAAGTAGTAGTTTTACTGTAGTTAATTATTTTTACATTCTTTATATTTCAAATTGTTCAATATAATCTGTATCCATCAAAAACTATTTTTTAATCATGCATCATTAAATTTTTGTTCTCACATTAATTTATGCCAGATGACAAGTTTTCTTACATAATTAACCGCAACTACAGAAAATAATTTGTCTAGTAGCACTCACACAAGCTTTGCTTATGTGAGTGTGATGTCTTTCATTATATAAAAAGTATTTATGTAAAGTGCTGTAATCGGTATATATGTAAATATAAAAATTATTATAAAAAAAACTATGTATTCAAATAGTTTACTTTGAACGAGAGTAAAATGCGATCTGAACTCGTTCAGAGCTCGCGTAACTGCTCCATAACAAGCAGTTCGCTGTCAAGTGTGACCGCTGCCACGATAACCGATTGCGATTCCTTAAGAGGAGTCCTTCACGGTGTCAAATTTCCACCTTTGACGCGTGGCAACAGCGTAGCGATAAGAGCCAGTGTCCCACGCTTGACGAGAAGCATATCGCCTCTATTCGCAGCGCACCAAACTGGTGTGCAAGGTTTCCGTTGTAGTCTTTTTACTATGGGACTTTAAGCGGTGGCCCCAATATTTTATTTTTGAATAGTATGAAGTAAAGATCAACGCATGCCTCTCGTTTTGCACTTTACGAATTTAGGTAATATTTTCGGAGTTACAACAGTCTAAAAAACCCGTTTTTAGCCATTTTGAGAGGCCCGAATATCATGTTTCTAACAAGCGTGCTGCATTTTTTGAAAAAATAGAAGCATGGTTTCAAGTGTGTGTTCTTTTCGTAGATAAACATAATATGAATAACTTAAGCGGTTTCGCGTAAAAATGTATGCGCGTGACTCGCTGCAACGCCGTCCATGCGCCAGTCGAGGACTTCTCTTAACAGTGTCCATGCCTGTTATCTCGCAACCACTTCTGCTTTCATACACGCTGTTTCAGCACCCTCCTGAGGGTCTAGCATTGGGTATAGCAGAGATACGAAATTTCGGGAAAAGACTTCTGCAGCACATTGTTTCAGTGCCTCACGTGCGCACCTGCACCTCTGCTTTGTAATCAGTGATTGGATGCCGTAACACCCAGAGTCTGGAGGTTAAACCCACAAATCACAGACGTGATGTGTGGCAGTTATCCGTGTGCTGACTGGCACAGTTAAATGAATAACTACTCTGCACAAAAACACTCCGTCAACAGACATGAAGTTGAGCTGCAGGTGTGCACGTTAAGGCACTGAAACAAAATGGGGCAAAAAATTTTTTCATCAAAAATTCCTGTCCCTAGGTATAGAAAATTTTGCGCCCAACAAACTTGCACAAGAGGATGTGGTCCTACTTAATTTTCTTGTACGTTGCCACGTGAGTTTTTTTCCACCAATCCCGAACGTCCTTCACTTTGCCAACATTGCTGGAGACCTGAACAACTCGCGGGTTCACTGTAGGTAGGCTAGCCTCCATTAATATATGTGTACACAAGATGACAACACCTACTCACTGACTGTTTGCCGACACAGTGATACCAGTAGATTAGGCCTGTATTTAGTTGACTATTTAATTTGCTCGGCGCTCTCAATGATGCGTCAAGCAAGTCAATGGCCAATTAGTGAAAGTATCCAGAACTTACATACAACTGCCTGAATTATAGTTTGTGCCCAAAATAAATAGCTAATTTTTCAGGTATACCAATAACATTCTAACAAACAACGAGCAATACAACAGAGTTCAATTCAATGTTGAATTCAGATTTCAGTCGAATTATGCCGAAGATAACCAAAGTAGGGCCCACATTAGAAAACTACTTAAATAAAAAAAAATTCCCTTTGTTAATGTTGGTAAACGACTTGTATTTTTTTTATTTAGCGACATACCACGATTATTGGACAAATTCAATAAATGAATTCCTATTTTAACGAAACTTAAAGAGGCCTCCCTAGATAGGCTGTGTTCGTGTGTGAGACAAGAGCGGTACGAGTGCCACTAACGAACCTAATATAATACATTATCTCCTGTCCGCGCAAGCTACTCAGCTGGTGTGCAGAGCTTTACTATTATCCGTTTTCCTAAGGGACTTTGACCGGTGACCACAATATTTTATTTGTGGACATCATAGTTCAAAGTCTAATGCTTGTTCCTATAGTCGTGTTTTTCGAATCCGATTGTTAGTTTTCCAGATACGCCAGTCTGGAAAAGCCATTTTTTGCCGTTTTGAGGGGCCAGAAAATATTTTTAATAAACGTACCGAATTTTTAAAACTAAGGCGACATTGTTTGAAGTGTGTGTTATTTTCGTAGACATACAGATATAGTGTGCGTTAAATAGTTTCGTCACAAAGAGAATAGTCGTAACTCACTGCAACGCATTTTAAGTGCAGGGAGATCCCTTACCGTAAAATGTAATTTAGCAACACTTTCTGAAGCACATTTTTAAGCGAGCGAGCACAAAAATATTTCAAACACAGTCAAACAGCTGTTGTTAACGGGAAACGAATACCGAACTGCTACAATCAAAATCGAAACATATATTTTGAAAAACAATCTAAACATTTTTTTAAAACTAATGCCACATAGTTATAAGTGTTTACGTGAATTACGGGCCATAAACATATTATCCTAGTGTTCAACTATGTTCTTAACTGAGTAGTAAGAACTCATACTTCAGGTAAATCTGGCAAAGATTCAGTTTTCCTATTCAAGTTGTGGCGGTCTGCTCACAAAGGCCTTGCTGCGCAACAGCTAAAGAGAACGGTCTAAATTCCGAGGTCAGCTGGAGAAATAATTGAGTTTGCAGTTCGCGAAGTAGATTGTGCTGCTGTCATTTGTCGACCAGATGCCGTCTCTTTAGTTTTTTACTGCACTTTATGTAACTCATTAACTACGTACATACCTATTTTTTATCGTCTCAGTCCTTCCATCAGATAAAATTTCAAATTTTGTAAGTACTCGATAGTGATCAACATACAACGAACAGAATACAATCCAGAAAGATTGTTGATAGTCAGGTTATTTATTTCTATTTACAAGTCATTTTTGTACCATTCAGATAGGACTAACGCAGCACAACACGACGCCATTATTTACTCTTGTACGAAACCCCTCACGCCAACTATTTTCAACTGCCTCGACGTAATAAATCCATTTTCAAGCATTCCATCACTTACCTTGCAAGCAACATTTGAAATGACATACCGGGGCATATAAAAACCATTTATTCTTACTGGTTTACGGAACAAAATAAATATTTTCGTTTTATAAACCAACAAAAGTAGAACCTAGTAATTTTTGTCAAACAGTAAGTTATTTGTTAATTGTTAATACATCACTCATTTTCCATAATTTTAGTACACTTAAAATCAATGTGTGTATTTTTTTGTAACTGTAATGCTAAATCATTTTTGTGTATGCCTATAAGACGTACTAATTGTAAACCAATCTATGGCTGAATTCGGCCGTGAATAAATAAACAACTATCACGCAAGAATAACCGAACAGAGCGGTTCGAAAACCTAAGATGGGAGAATTCACTGCGAATGCGAGACTTACTAATGGCAGGTCCTATTGCAGGGAGCATTACACCCAAGTAATTTCGATTTCACAACTACACAGATACCGGTACGGTTGTAGCACGCTCCGAACGTGCAGGAATTCGCAAGTCCCCGTAGTTCTAGGTACACACGACTCTTTGACAAGATTACAGAGATATGTTAGTACAAAACATTTGCTACTGCGGTGTTTGTACTGAACACGGCGTCCTGCATTCAAACAGCTCTATTGAATAGTTATGAAAGATAACCAATTTTCCTAAACGGTTTTTTCAGAATCCTTTTCGAATTTTCGGGTTGGAGTTAAAATGTAAGTTAAATAAACAGTAACTTTACCACAATCCTATATACACCGCGAAACGAATTCTTGTCCGGACCCCATATCATAAAAAATAAAAAAACTAACGAACGAACAATTTATATTAACATGCAATTACCTATCCTATCCCAAGTCACGGTTCTCAAGGAGGCAGCACCCTTAATGGGGAAGTTCCCTAGATCTGTTGATTTTATGTTTGGATACTTAAAACAAATTTTTAAACCTAAATTTTGAAATTCAGAACCAGGAGTGATACAAAGCATTATTAACAAAATTTTCAAGCCTAAGTGACCTGACATTTTCCTGTATTTACAGATGTGAGACTGAAATCCATAAATAATTAGTTTAGCTCCCATTGCGATTACACAGATAAAAAAACAAGTATGATCTTTAAAAAACAGTTAACACTTTCCCTATTTCCTACTTAGCTTTATTTTCAAATAATTCCAGGTTCACCGCTATTCATTTTTAGGTGTGAAGATCTTTGCGCAGAATCGTGTCAATTTATTATGCTACTTATGTAATTCTTATTTTATTATTTAAATTTAAGTTAATTTGTCAAAACCATACAATAAGTAATGTTAAACTTTAACAAGATTCATTTGAAAATACCTATGTAATTACTATGTTAGTTAAGTTATAATTTGCACTTTTTGTAATTTTTTTTTTCCTTAAAATTAGTATTAGTAGACGTCATGTTGCAATATGTTAGTTACACAACAATTATATTTAATAGTTTGTAATAATCCATAACTATGTCATTTAATTAATTTAATGTTAAACTGTAACTATATTGTAACTTTTGCTGAGATTAGGGATATTTGCAAGTGAATTGTAATGCTGGTTAGTTGTAAGAGAG
>PNEQ01060894.1:0-14577 GCA_003012365.1 Medauroidea extradentata | reverse complement strand
TGGCTAACCAAAACAAGTAAGTCTACGTCATAAATGTGTTATCCAATAAGAACGCGTTTTCAATGTTTATGGCGGCGTTTGAAAATATGACATTTTTAAAGCTGAATAATTCGAAAATTACAATGTTCACGGAGCTACTGCTTTGCCTGGCTGCATTTAGTGCCGAAACGATTCGGAAAAATGAGGTAAACATTAAAAAATTTTTCTAAGAATGTTCCCTATTATGTATCACGCTCTCTTAAGGGTGTTCAAGTGCGATAAAATCATAATTTTATATTTATATGAAATATTGTTAGTTTTGTAGACGATACTTGTGAGTACATTTTCCTCTTACTAAACAATTTTAGCTGGCGTAGTTTTCTCATAACGGCGCGTCCAAGTAAAAATTTGCATGTTGTGTTGCCATGCAAATAATGAAAACCAGTTGACTTACGTTCGTGAAATAATTCGCAGTAAAATAACATACTTTGGGCTACATAATAAAACATTTGAAAAAATCCCGCTAACTGTTCTTGTATTTAAAAAAATGCCGAATTCGCAACTTTTTTCTGTACTTTTGCGATTTTTTAAATTCAAAGTATTACGTTGTGGTTATTTAAAATGTTTTATTTCATAGATCATGGGAAGTAAGTTCACAGTGAATTATTTGGTTCATGTAGGTCAGTTGGTTTATTTACACTATTCACACGGCCGCTTAACAAGCATATTTTGACTTTGACACCCCGTAATGAGAAAAGTATGAGAACTAAAATTGTTTCATAAGAGTAAAATGTACTCACAAGTGTCTTCTACAAAACTAACAATATTTCATAAAAATATAAAATAATGATTTTATCGCACTTGACACCCTTAAGTGCGGCGATAATGCAGTCTAGGCAGGCGGGCCTTTAAACAATTTGGCTGAAAGTGCATGTTATTGGAGTTTCGAGCACACGGAAATGGGATTTTCAGTGTAGATGTTAATATAAATATCGAGTACCGTTGGAGATGTCCTAATAACGAAATTTGTACGGTTCGAACGTTAATTTGATCTCTTTTCCCACCACGTCAAGTTAGTAAGAATAACAGACCTTCATAAAAAAAAAAGGTATGCTAGATTCCGATTGCATAGCAGTTCCTAGCCGTAACGTTGTACCGTAGTTTTATTATTTAAATGAATGACTGAACATTGCTGGGTAAAATGCAAATTAGGAAAAAAAATTCACCTGTATTTTCTTTACAATCTTAAAAATATATCCAAATCTCTGTATCAAGCAATTCTAGTATGGTAGGGCTACAGAATCACAATAGTTTTATAGAACCTAATACACTGTCTACTGTTCTGATGTAGTTAACGTGCTAGTTACTAAAATGTTTACAACAAATACACGTAGATAGATGTACTGTTTAATTCTAAATCTCCGACGGTTGTAAAGGTAATTGGGCTTTCACGTCTCGTCGACGGCGAGGATATTAGAGATGGTGACAACACTACTTGGTACAATGACAGGAGCTGGGAGAGGAGTCGACCATGGCGTTTGTTAAGGAAACGTCACAGCATTCGCCTGGAGCGATTTCGGGAAACCATGGAAAACCTAAATCATGAAGGCAGGATCCGGGGATCGAACCTAGGTCCTCCCGAATACGACTCCAACGTGTTACCGTTGAGCCACCTCGCTCGGTTTTGAACCCCGGGTGCTGTTATGTGTGTTAACCTGCTGGTTGTATGCATTTTACAAACAAAACATTGATTTAAGTAGATTAACTTCGTAAAGTTCACATATACACATTACCTTATAGAATTCGATTGTGTTATGGAACAGCTTTAGTTTGTGTTTACAGATGTTCCAAAAAAAAAAAATTTTTTTTGTTAGTAAAAGCAGAAAAAAAGTGGTTTTCTGGTATACATTTTTTTGTAGAAGTTTTTCCTCTTTATAGAACAGCACGCCTTTTTTTAAATGTGGGCATAGTAAACTACCCTCCGCCCAAGCGTTTTCTAAAACAGCGACCGAAGTATAGGCGGTACGCGATAAAGTGAGCATGACGACTTACTTGTCTAGAATAATAATTTTAAAATATTATTTATTGTGACTTAAATGTTACATTTTGAGCACAGTACTATCTATAAACTTCGATTGTTACTAAGGTTTCTTTGTTTATATAAAGAGTCGCAGGTAACTATAAATTAACGGAAAGGATACAAAAGTAACTAGGGCTTCAAAAGTGCTCGCTTTATCTCGAACTGGCTATATTGGAGTGCTGTTACCTCATGCCTGTGAAGGTATGCAACCACCTCTACCACACGGTCCGCGGCGTTCAAGCAATCACTCACTCAGTTTGCCTCCTACAGAGTTCATCCAGGTTCGATTCCCGTTGAAGTCACTCCAAATGTTTGCATGTAGCAATCATGAACCATAATTCACCCTCCAATGGCCCTCATAGCCGCTAAAATCTCTCCATTGTATATACGCTGCCACACATGCTTGGAGTGTAGCACAGGGTCGGTGAAAAGACGTACAGGAATTGCATGCACCGTAATTTTACTACACACTATCTGTCTGCCCCATGGAGGTATTAGTCTATGGAGTGGCATATGCCGTACATTTCAATGGTAATCGTGTGAAGCCGCAAATTCTCTATTTGAATCGTACACAACAGTTTACAATTGCTTCAGAAATATATATAAAAAAATGAATTAGCTCTCGCTGTGTGTATATACTTTATAAACTTGATGAATTTAAATAAAAGTTTCTTACCTGTACAAAGATAATCCTCCGCAACGATCGAATCTGTTTGTAAGGCCAAGAGCTGCTCAAACTTTCACCATAATGTGTAGTTAACAAAAAACTAAAACATTTTCATTCAGCTCAATGCTATGTTTACATGTTTTTGCCACCACTAGCTCTATCCTTGTCTTTAAACGTCGTCTGTTGGCCGGCTTCAAATTTGCTCAAAGGCTTTCACTCCATAGACTTATACCTCCATGGTCTGCCCACGGTTTTGCCCGTGTGTTAAAGCCTAGTACACACGATTATCTTTCTTGAACAAGAAGGCGAACTCTTACAGGTGGGCAAGAAGGTTTACATCCACTTGTATACAATCCTCATGTACACACAGTAGTAATTACGTGCTTCCTTTAAAGTGTCTCTATGACAAACATGTCTGAAATAGGTTTTTTTTTTTTTGTTATTATTAACATATATATGGAATTCGTAATTTTTAATGTGCCAATAGAAACTTCAATTACATAATAGAAACAGGTAATAAACAAGCTTTTCGTGTGTATTCTACTATCAATTAAACAATATCAGGATAAATTAACGTACGTAAATGTGCCAAATAAAAACATAAAACGATTTCCACAAGAAGGTGTATGAAAATTAGAACTGTCTCTGCAAACTATTCTAGCTAGAATGCAAGACTCTGCACGCACGTTACTTGCATACAAGTCTGCCAGTTACATGATGGAAGTCTTCTTGAACAAGTTGTACATTTTCTTAAAATAGTCTGGGTCATCGCTATGCCGAAAACACTTTAGTGGTTTTGCTTGCAGTAGCACCTCCTCTTATAACTGCGAAACAGTTAACTACAGGGACACAAGATTCTTTTGGCTGTTCTTACAGGATGGACCCATGTAATTGACTGACCTACACGTTGACACCGAAATCGGTATTGTTGACTACAGAAATATGTAGCATATGGATTGTCAGCCTACCAAACATGGCCGTTAAGCGAATTTAAAGCTGTCCAAGTGGGGTAACATCACAATTTTGTATTTGTATGGCATAGTTTGTGATGTGTAAACGTTACTTGTAAGTTTTCCTCTTACAAAAAATTTAGTTCATCCAGTTTTTCCATAATGGTGCTTCAAAGTCAAAGTTTGCATGTTTTAACTTCATGCACACCACGAAAACCAATAAATATAAACTATATGTGATGGGCTAAGACATCAAATGTACAATTTTTTTCTACTTTTAGTAATTATTTTTAAAAATACAAAAATTATCTGTAGTGGGTTTTTATATACTTCAAGTTTTATCAGACAGCAGCTGTTAAAATGGACGGATGAAGACGTAGGACTCCCTGCACAGTCTCGCGGCAATACCCGCTCAGTAGAGGAACGAGGACGAGTTTTGCACACTTTTTAAACACAATTACGAACATTTTAATGTTCTGCAACAAATTCATTAGTCACAAGAGTTTACATTGCCTCAAGTGTTTCTAGAAATCATGGCAACTCCATAACGAAATTTCTCTGGGTTCAAGCAGTCTAGCCGTCTTCAGTTAATGTTATTTTTTTTTTTGCTATATTTGCTTTGAATTTATCTTAAAATTAAAAACATACTTCATTTTAATATTTTTACTGTTGTCTCGCATTCATTCGGAGGGGAATATTAATTTAGAGCAATTTTAAAATTTTAATTGCAAAATTAAGGTCCAAATATGTTTTTCCTTTTTTTAAATACATTTTTCTCTTGCTAGTTTTGGCTAAATATCATAATGATGTATAATGCACACTGAAAATATAGAAAATAGGTTTGGACCACTTGAACTGCCCAGATCACCGAGCGGTGTGTAGACCTTGACAGAGGTTTGTTCGAAAATTGCTAAACGAACGCATTGTTTTCTTAAAAAACCGTTAAAATAACTTTTTACACTTACATATCTACCCATTTTTAGGTCTTCACACTAATCTGTGAAGCTTATTTTCTTGCTGTCGTAAATAGCTTGGTAAAACGGATGTATCCACTGTCCTTTTTAAGTAGAAACATCATGGTGAAGAAATTTACAATAGGCGTAGGCATATACAACACAAATTCGAAAAATGCAAATGTAGCCTAAAAGTTTAAACAGATATTCAGCACCAAGAAACTGATGGCTACAGTGTTCTGGGATCACCAATATGTGCTACTGGTTGATTTCATGGCGGCAGGTACAACCATCAATGCTGCTGCTTGCTGCGCGACATTACGAAGGCTACCGCAATCAATCCACAACAAACTGGGAGGAATGCTGACATCGGGTGTTATCTTGCTTCATGACAATGCCCGACCACGCTGTGCTACCATAACCCTAAAACTGCTTGCAAGTCTTCAATGGGAATTGTTTGATCACCCTCCTTACAACCCAGATTTGGCACCGTGTGACGTCTACCTTTTCCCGACATTAAACAAGTGGCTGAGATGATGACGCTTTATCAGCAATGATGAACTGCGGAACACTGCGATAACATGGTTCAATAGGCAGGCGGCAACTTTCTTTGCAGAGGTTATTTGGAAAGCTGGTGCACCGGTGCAGGTGTCTCAATATGCGTGGTGATTATCTCGAAAATTAGCTGAAAGATGTACGTATATTTTGACAGGAAAACCATTATGCAGTTCACTCTTTTTTTACAGCCCATTGTAGTTTAAAAAGAAAATAATAATAATCGTCGTGTAGCATTGGATGCTGGTTGAGTGGTTTACGCAAGGAGGTGATAGTGCAGTACATATGCCGGTAACAGGCACCCTTAGTGCTCCATCAGTGCTAAGCCTCTCACACAAATGCAGTCTATCTAGGCAACCACCTTAACTAAAAGCATAGAAATCTTACAGAAATACACAGAAATATGACAATATCGAGAGGTCTGCCGTGGAGCTTTTTTTCTCGTATGTTTGTCCATCCCCAACCCAAGCGAATGCGTGTGCAGTTCTTTCTTTTGGTAGGCAATAACTTGTCACTGATTAGACGAAGATCTTGAGTAAATCAGGTACATAAAGTAAACATAAGGTATTAACACTTGGATGTTTTAATGATGACCTTTGAATATTGGATATGAAACTACGTATTTAGTGCATTCTCCTATATGAAGAGGTTAAGGGTACTCGCCATTGAAATCTTATTTGCTGTACATAGCACGCGATATTTACTAGACATTACTTATGATTTAATTTCCCCGGCATATTTTTTTAACTGAAATATCTTTTACATAACTACATGTTATAAACGAAATTTAAGTAGAGTTGTACAGGAATGTATGTGGAAACCAACCTACTAAGTTGCATTAAATATTAGACACTGAAATAAAATGAATGTGGCTACTTTGAAGCTTACACAAAACATATATTTTTGTGTGTAGTTAAAACAAATTGTATTTGAATTCCGAAATAAAAAAAAATACAAAAGGTATTTATATAGTTTTTTTGTTTTTTACTGTTTCTTGAAGTACCCAATGTAAAGTCATTCTATTGTAAATTAGTTAATGTCAGTAAGTCAGTTTTCTTTATTTGTGCGTCTCCTTGCAAGGTAAAGGGCGGAAGTGCCATGTAGCCTCAGCCCTCCTAGTCAAGTCGTTACCCCGAAGGTCCGGGAACGAGTGGTTAGTTTCAAGAAGGGCCATATTAGAAAGGGAATTGAGAGATGGACAGGGGTGGGAGTGTGTGGTAGCCTGCAGCCCTCCCAGGCAGGCCGACAACCCTATTACCCATGACACACCGACTGTGAATAAGATGCAGTTATGCAAAAAAATCTAAAGAGAAAAAATTACATGCTGTGAAAATTAAGTCATTGTAAATACGCTAGCTACTAAACTTAACACTATCTCGTACAAATATAAGGATATTGGAAGGTTTTAGTAATGAGCGTTTCTCACAAAGTTCGGTTTCGTCAATACTTAGTTGATTATGTGTGCATGGGTGTTTGAAGCTCCGAGTCGATGTTGATGTATTGAAGAGCCGTGCTGTAGTTACAAAACAACCAGAATAGTACGTCTTGATGTATTGAAAAACAAATGTATTCAGCTATAGAAAAGGCAGCCAGCACTAGAAGAGTGCGGTGACACACATTGTGTGTATGTCACTGCCGGTAAACAGCCACGTTCAGCGAGCAAGTCAAGGGCAAGGTGCTGTTTGCTGCGAGGATCAGCACACTTCACATCCGTCCAAAAGTTGTACAACTTAAGTGGAAGCATGTTTCTGTAATTGTGTCATTTCGAATCTTGTTGATATTTTCCCCGTGTACAGCCATCTGAAACACCCGTTAGCCATTTTAAGTGGCCCGAAAATCATTTATAATAATTTTGCAAAACGTTTTTTACTTAAAGCGTTATAGTTTGATGAAGTATGTGTTTTTATCTTAAATGTAGAAATGCATTGCGCGGTAAGCAATTTCGTCAGAAAAAGAATCATAGCAATTTACTGAAATGCATTTCAAGCGCAGGCGAGGTGGCCCCTCATGTGATACTTGAAGCCGACATTTTCATATTTTTATAACTGTTACGTAATATCTAGTACATGGCATGGAAAGTAGGTAGGAATATGTAATTCAAATTTTAATTACATGTAAATAAATAAAATCAGAGTAATGGTAGAACATTGTATTTAATTACTTAGTGAAATACAGCGAGTGTTATGTTGAAAGTTTCGCAAGACTAAGTTACAAGCAGAAACTTGAGGCGTCGATGAATGTGGGCGCGTGTTTAAGTCGCCCTTGGCGCTGTCTCACTTCTAGGCCTAGGTCGCAGGCAGGTAAGATGCAGACCTAGCACGGTGAATACTTCCTGGTAGAAGGCATCGTTAATGAGCGGGATTGTGTGGAGGGACGGCTTGTTCGCCGGGACACAACGTGCAGGGCTGCCTCGAGAAAACTTTACTCTTGGGTGTCTAATAACCTCTTTCTCGCTTTGGCGATGTTCAAAAACGTCAAATTAATTAATCTAAGCATCTTGTAGTAAAATTGTTACACAATCTTTCTCTTAGAGTAACGGAGAGTAAAGTTCAAAGTAGCGGAAGGTATATACCGGTTTAATGGATTCAGAGAAAATGTGCACGTGTTGATTACGGACATGGGTGGGAAGATGCAAATGACGGGTGACAAAATTCCTATTTTAAATTTAGACGGTAAATTTTTGTACGTATACTGTTCTACATTTTTGTGTTCTTGTTCGCGAGTAGGTCATCGTGAGTGTATAGGTAAGGATTTGTGAAGTAAGGTTTGGGTTATATCAGTAAAACAGTGTGGTTTGTCGGGAAAAATTTTTCCTGTTAACACCCAGTTTACCTCGCACTTAAATCTTGACGTTCTAAAATCCTCTTCTTCTCTAGCTTTGCTTGATGAGCACTCTAGGCTTTCGAAGTAACGTTGTGGAACACAGCCTAGGTTATAGTGTATGTGGTGAGAATGTCGAGGAGCTGTGACGGGAATGTAGGATGTGTTGGGCTGCTGCAGCCACAATAAGTAGTGACAATGTCGGGGCCACGGGCGAGGTGTGCCGGCAGCAATGTGAAGTACTACATGCAGGAGGGGCGGAAGGCCGGCTCTTGAAGGCCCCTGCAGCCTTGGGACAGGTCATGGCCGGCATGTATCTTGCCACCAAACACCAAAGAAGGAAAACTGCAACAACCAACCCATAACGTTATTTATTTTGTTGTAATCATTTCGAGTGAAAGGAGAAGGTCCTATATGTATCGTAGCAAAATAACACATATTATGTATTAATATTTGAGGAAAGTAACGAGGCCAATAAAATCACTTTGTACAGTGTTTGAATACAAACAGAAACATTTAATATTGAATATCTTGGTTCCAGTGAACTGTGAGTTGGTTCAGTCCATTCTTCTCAACTCTGAATATTTTACGTCGTTATAAATCTCGGACGGCAGAAAAGTTTTCTAGTCGATTTCAATTCGTTACCAAATAAATAAGAGATGGGCAAATTAAGTTTTTTTCTATCTCGTGTAACTTTTCCATATTTTGACATTTCTCTTCTGAGAAATGCGCCTGGCATTTCCATTGTTTGGAGCTTCAAACTTACCTGGCTTCCTGGAAAAGCAAGGTCTCCTCAATCCTGTTTACAGACACAGTTCTGAGAAGTGAACTGTCAAAATATGGAGATCCACTATAGGTCGTACAGCTTCCGCCGCACTAAATCTGTTGAACATATGTGTATGTATGTATACGTTGTATACACAGTATATGGTTCGAGGTGGATGCTGGCCTGCGTGGTAGAGCGTGATCTGGACTTGGTAGCGGAAAAGCGGGGGGGGGGGGGGGGGGGGGGGGGGGGGGGGGGGGGGGGGGGGGGGGGGGGGGGGGGGGGGGGGGGGGTGGTCGTAGCGCACCCCGTGCTAGACTTTGCGGTGAGGGGCGTGGACCGTGGCGGGGCAGACCCGTGGTGGGAAGAACCACGGGCCAGACCCACGGCCGGCCAGCCACACGTCCTCACTTGTCTGTTCACCTTGCCGTCATGAAGAGAGCCTGGAGCATTCTGTCTCTGCGAGTGTCTAGCCAGGTCAGTAACTCTGCCATGGTCTACTATCACAATTGCGCCATGTGGTTATTCCTACCTGCTACGCTTCACTTTGTCGCTAATTAATACATATTTTTTGGTGGCAACAATCCCGTTTTATTACCAAAACTGTTTGTGGTCACTGACGTGCTTTTATAGACATTGGAACTAATGAAGAATGTAGACTGTGTCGTTGACGGTGTAAGCAATTTAACTATAGTAATGGTCTCGTCTGTATATGGAATCTGTCATTCGTAAAGGACGTGTACCTGGTGAGTCATTAATGTATGCTGACTCGGCGGGAGCGAAATGTTTAGGATACAGAGAGGGAGATACATGCAACATTGGGCCTAATGTGATTCATAGGGTTGGTACATGGCCTTCAAGGTGGAGATTTGAAACGAGGAATTGACAAAAAAGTACATAATGTATAATATAAAAATGAATCGCAAAATATGCTGGTAAGCGCATAACTCAACAACGCCTGGACCAATTTGGCCATTTTTTTTTTTATGTTCGTTGAAGTTCAAAGATGGTTTTTACGGCTAGAAAAATTCGAATAATTGCCGGGAAAAAAAAACCTAAAAACAGAGTGAATTTGAGCTTTATTGCTATTGTTGTTTAAACAATGTATGTATGTTCCTGTGATCGAGGCCTTAAGCATTCACTCAGGTATTGTATAAAGTTTGGGGTGTGGGAGGGGTGGGGTTACGGGTTCGTATCCCGTGCAAGACTTTGCGATGGGAATTACTATGACATCATACAAGCGTATTGCGCGCACTCTTTACACTGTTATTGAGTACGCTAGCTGTTAAATGCCTTCATCACATATATTTACATTAAATTATTTCACGCGGTGGAAGCCGCAGCCGGACAGCTGTTTTATAGAGAAATGAAGATGAATTATAAAAAGGAAGTTCTGCAATTAAAGTACGCTTAGCGCAGTGGACTGGACAAATGTGTTTGTATTTGATGTTTTAAAGATAAACAGTGAATATAGTATCACCATCAGTTAACACGTAACTAAAAGTTAGTTACTCTTTTCTATAGTACACGCGGGCGAAGCCGCAAAGGGACAGCTAGTTGTATATAAAGATATATTATGTAATGTCAAGTAACCACAGAAAATAAGGTTACGGAAATTAGACCTATCCATAGGTTAAATAAGGGTTAGTTACCCTCAATTGCTTAGAATTGTGTGACCATCCACTGTAGTGATTTGACATGACCTAAGTAATCAGCATGCGAAATGAATTAAAATGTTACCTTGTGAGTGTAAGTTCTAATCACGATCGTTTCCACTGAAATGTCATGTCATTTGGAGGTGGGTGTATGAATGTATGAGAGGTAGGCAGCCTGAAACACTGTCGTGCATGACTTGTTAGTTTCTTAATGCCATTTCCTTGTCATTTTATGTAGCATGTTCACATTACCTCTCCCTTTAGGCCGTGAACCACTCTCATGAATCAAATTAGGCCCAATGTTGCATATGCGTTTCCCTAATTATTTGTCCTCCGGTTTACACTACCGCCTGGTGTATATATTAACAATCCATCTTGTATAGTTAAATGTTAGTTTGCTCTAAAGTTAGCGAGAACCTTAAATAATCGTTTTATGAAACTGTCCTCTATATTGAACACATTAGCTGTACGGGTTGAGAATCCCTCTTGTCTGCCTATTACGGGCTCTTTATCTACCCGCTTGGAAATGGTAATACGTAAGAACTTCTAAATAACAATGATAATCAGTTTGTGTCCAGTGTGTTTATTGCACTTTTTTTTACGTAATCCAATAGTACATATGTACCGAACGTGGTGTACTTGTAACTAACAAAGATAAGATTTTTAAATGTTTGTTGCAATGGGAATTTACAGTTAGAATGTATTGGTTTGTGGACATACGCCATTGCTAATGTTTTGCTGATCAAACCTGTGTAGAATGAAGAAGTACAAAAACGAACAAGAAGAATCAAATATAAAACACACACCCATATAGAAAAAAAACAATCCCAGAGGAATTCTGTCAGTTTGTTTTTAAAGATAAATGTAAATCAGTACATCACCATTGTAAGTATATCTCTTTTAATGATGTGTTATTGAGGCGAATTAATTTCATTAACCGTGCCATTAGTTATTGAATGTCTCATACTTGCAGTTACGGGCAGAATCGTTATTCAGAGGTCTATTTCGTATGTGCTCAATTCCTTCGATAACGAGTGATAATTACACGTATATTGTCTCGTTACTGATGCTAACGGCAAGGCTCTCTTGCAGAACTATTTAAGTCAGTGCACGAATACGTCGATATAAATAATGGTTTATAGAGTAGAGCTTTACTTTGTGTTTTTCAGGATACAGCGCGAAGACAAGACAACCTTCGTTGTGGCCAGTACGTAGTGTGTAATCACGAGTGTTTTTGTTTCAACGAATTTCCTACCCTCTTTTGAAACTTACGGTTTGAAATGTAAAGGTGTAGTCACGTATGTGGTGCAGTTGAGGGAGCTTACAGAATTTGTGTGACGACGCCTCGGTATGTAAATCGTTTACTCAATCAAATGGTGATTACCGGTCGAGATATAGATCATGTGGAAAGAGCCATAGAGTGTTTGCCTCCCTGTGCCTAATGTACGGTTGGTCTTTGTGGTCGGTGACAAGTGTCGTAGTGCTTCTTCATACCGGAAATACCATTCTAAACACTGTCAACCGTTGTCCAGCGTAGGCTTGTTGAATTCAAGTCATCTGTTATTTAGATGGATAAATATTTCTACAGGTTATTTTTCACGGGTAATAACATTTGTCTTTTACATTGCAAATGACCGAGATTTACACTCGAGCGAAAAGATAAAACCGGGACTACACATTCTTCTTCAGAGCTGTATTCTGAGGAATTTGTACTTCATATTGCATAAATTGTGGTAAAGTACTTCTTTCTATATTCTAACAGGAAATAAACTCATATGAGCATTCGTGGTGTAATGAAATGTCACAGAAACAGTATTTTTAGGAAGTTTGGTTTTCGAATTGACTTTTATCAAGCACTGTCACTTGTAGAGAAAATTCCTTGACAAATTAAATAACCGGAGAAAGAGCTATTTGACGCTGTCATTGCAAGGCGGAACATATTTTTAAGCACAATGATTGGGGTATTGGTACGACAAACGGGATACGACGGAAGCGCAAAATGAGAAAGAATAATGCATTAAGCACTGAACAGGAAATTCGACGTTCTTTTTAGCAATTTTGGACGAACTACTGTTACCAACATTTTAAGTCCGTTTATCAAACTTAATGAGGCTAGAAGAACACACATACGAAAAAAAAAAAAAAAAAAGTCACAGTAAAAATGTTTTATTTCCAATTGTTGCCTACTAGGTACTGATATACCAATCGATACTGTTCTTGTGAGGATGTGCCAGTATCTAAACTTCAGTGGTATTGCAATACCCCTCTAACTAAGCTACAGATACAAACCTTAAAATTCAGTTCTAGTTTTAGCAGCTCGAGCAATGATAAAAGCGCTCGGACAGAAAATCTGTTTCATTACACGAAATTCCTAATATAATATCTGGCAGTTATAAAACATAATAATTGGCATAATACCTATAACTGTATACCAGTTAGCAGTTGTGGTAACATACAGTTTATGCGTGCATGATAACGTAAACATTTTTCAACGTACACCTTACATGGCACTGAGTACAGCACTTAGTGTTGCTGGTAGCTGCAGATAGACTTTAAGGGGCCTCCCTATTTGCGCTTCAAATGCGTTGCAACGAGTTACGACATTTTTTTTTAACAAAATTATTTAACCTGCACTATATTTATATATTTACGAAAAGACAACACCCTTCAAACTATGTCGCTATAGTTTTAAAATTCTGCACATTTATTAGAAACATAATTTTTTAGTCCTTCAAAATGGCTAAAAATGGCTTTTCTAGACAGTCCTGTCTGGAAAAATAACAACCTGATTAGGAAAAAAACTATATAAACATGCATTAGACTTTGAACTATGCTTCCCACAAATAAAACAATGTGATACCGCTTAAAGCCCCATAAGAAAAATAATAATAGTAAAGCACTGCATGCTAGGTGAGTAGCTTGCACGGAGAGGAGCTAAAGCGTTACATACGTCTGTCAACGGCAACCTTACCACTCCTTCTCCACACACACGCACGCACATACATACAGCCTGTCTAGGGAGACCCCTTAAGGGTGTTAAAGTGCGATAAAATCATAATTTTATATTTTTATGAAATATTGTTTGTATTGTAGACTATATTACTTGCGAGTACATTTTGCCCTTACGAAACAATTTTAGTTCTCATAGTTTTCTCATAACGGAGTGTCAAAATCATAATTTGTTTGTTACATTATCATGCAAATAGTGAAAACCAACTGAACTACTTAAAAAAATTATTATCTGTGAACTTACATATATCATGATCTTTGCAATTTAACATTAAAGAATCCACAACTTAATATTCCGAATGTAAAAAAAGAAACCGCACAAGTACCGAAAAAAGTTGCAAATTCAGCAAATTTTTTAAAATACAAAAACAGTTTGCAGGATTTTTTCAAAAATTTTATTACGTAGTCCGTAGTATGTTATTTCACTGTGAATTATTTCACGTACGTAAGCCAATTGGTTTTCACTATTTGCACGGCAGCAGAACATGCAAATTTTGACTTGACGCACCGTTATGTGAAAATTACGCCAAATAAAATTGTTTCGTAAGAGGAAACTGCTCACAAGTATCGTCTACAATACTAACACTATTACATATAAATATAAAATTAGGACTTTATTGCACTTGGACGTCCTTAAGCTTTCGACGAGAAGCGTAACCCCCTTAAACACGTCGCTTTATGTATGAGCATGTAAACTAAATTGTGATAGCGGTAGGAACATACATATTTAATAAAAATATATTTTTATAAAATACAAATATGTTTGATTTAAATTAATTATTGTTAAAATAGTATTAATTTTAAATTTGAAGTTAAATTTCCCGGGCCTGTTTTAGGCCCTTACACATTGTATTATTCAGACAAGGAGACGGTTTGTCTCCTCGAGGAGACAGCTGAAAAGGTGGGTCTACAAAAAATAACCTTTGAAAAGACAGAATAAGTATTGTTACAAGTTTTAAGAGCACAAACTTTACATGTGGGCAATTCCCATGAGTTCTTTGGGATAGAGGTCTTAGAATTACAAATAAAAGAGTTAAATTAAGTACTGGATTTAATAGCTCACAAAGCTATGAAATACACAAAACAGTAATCAACTAGAACTCTCACAACACAATTAGTTATGCACACAATTACTCCTGTGTC
>PNEQ01060893.1:8392-38408 GCA_003012365.1 Medauroidea extradentata | reverse complement strand
AAATAAAAAAATCTAAATAATAACAGACTAAATTAGTCGTTCGCCAAATGTTACTTTTTTTTTAATTTACTCAGTAATAACGCAGATATACTGATTTCAGTATTGAAATGTAGAAGATGTTAGAAACGTACATCGTGGAGCATACACAAGAGAAAACCAGTCACCCTGTTAATTCATAGTTGTTTCTCAAGGGAGACTTAACTATATTTAGATTTCACGTGCAAGATTTGTATTTTCTTAACAGAGGATACGTTTACGAATAATGATGAGGTAGATATTTCTAACGTAGTAACCACAAATGTAAAATTTCTTTATGTGTGTTTCAAATCTCGCATTATCTCAGTTATTTACGTTATTCGATTGCTATCCACGTAGTACAATTTTTTTTTTCCGTTGAAATAGTCCATTCTCCTTAAAATAAAATATAATTGGTATCGTGAAGACGAAACAACTTTTTATACAATACTTTCAATTAAAATTGCAAGATTTTTTTATGCTATGTTACTATGCAAAACAATTCGTGCGTTTTTAATTGAAGGTATTTATGTTCATTCTGTTTGACAAAGGCTGATCAGAGCTCAACCACTTAATGGCAATTAGAATTTTGCAGAAATTAAATCACAGAGCAATAGATTAGACATTTATTAGTGTTCTGTAAGAATAGTGACTGGACTTATTGCAAATTCTGAAAAGTGAATATAGAAAGCGATATTGAATATATAGCTCCCAGTAGAAACGGTCGCCGTCGAATCCACTGCTTACTCAAAACACAGGTTGTTAAGTTACACTACGAGACAGGTTTACCAAAAAATAATAACTGTTATTGTACAAAACTACAAAATAATTTTATTTTCTCAATACAAAATCTTCTTTATAAAAACAACAGTACAATTTCATACTACACATAAAATTGATTTTATTATATTCTTGTATATGTTCTAAATATGATTGTAGCTTTATTACATATACAAACAATGTATTAATACTTAAAATCTGATGTTATTAGTGTATGTTAAAGTTAATTTGAGCTTCTTAAAATTTCATTATACGAACGCACACACATATATACATACACAAAAGTTTTAGCTTCTCAAGCAGCGGACAGCGAGTCATAAAACTGACTACTGCGGAGTGTTAGTTTTGTTAGTGTGACTGTCTCGACGTTTTTACGCAGAAATGTGCGAATTAGGCGAACAAAAGTTGACACATGAGCAGCTATATCGTCGTAGTTGCTCGGCGACATTGTTGCCAGGCAGCGTTGATCCAATTTATACACTTCTTGGGCCTCTCCCCGTGTTGAGGCGAATATGCGTGACGTCACGGCAGTAGGCTTCTTTCCGCCTACATCTTGCGTGACGTACCAGCAATCACCTGAAAAATGTATGCACGTGAGCGTGGGAGTAAGTGATGTTTGGTGGTGACTTTTGACGTCATGTGACCTGTGACAGGCGTGCATGGTAACTGTCAATACCGTATAAGCGTTCCTGTTTGCGATGGCTGCTTATGTTATTTTAAAAACCTCCAGATCAAATATAATACTTTCTTTTCAGCTTTATGAAAAATATACGATACATTTGCAGTTAAAAAATATATATTTAATATTTTGAAGGTAGCAAGGCAAGTTAATATTTTTTTTTAACACGTTTTAATTAACTCGTTTTCTTGTCTGTCTGTATGATCGGTTCAAATTTTGCAAACTATTTTAAACAAGCTTCCCGATGAACTAGAGACTTTAAACTTCAAACATAGCTCAAAACTGGATGGCAATGCAAAACTAACTCACTTTATTGTCTGTCTGTTCTGTAAACATTTTCCTTGTTTGAAATCGATTACAAAAATTTACACTCAGAAAATTAAAAAGCAGAAAATAATTATATTGAATAAAAAATTCAATATACATTTTAAAACGGACTATGAGTATGAAAAAATTATCTTAGCTCCATACAGTTTTATAACATTATACAGATTCCTAAACCGATACAAATCGTTCTGAAAGTTTGTGATTGTAGATTTTTAGTAGCTATGAAAATTCTTGTAAGATATAATACGATAAACATGCAGTAGATAATATCTAAGAGTGTAGAGAGTACCTGTCGTTGAGAAAATTCACAGAAAATTTCAAATCATTTGCAGTGCAATAAAATTATTAGTGACTTCGTGCATCAGTTGTCTATTGCATGTGTCTCGCGTTTTTCGTTTTAACCCCTACAGGTACTTTCATAGCTAATAAAAAATTTAAAATCACACATTTTTAGGACAGTTTGTATGGGGTAAGGCATCTGTATGGGGTTACAAATCTTTAAGGGGCTAGAAGAATGTATTTTATACTTTAAGTTCGTTTTAAAAATGCGGTATATTAAAGTTACTTTGTTAATATTATGTTTAACATGGTGAGCAGTTTGCATTTAAATTCACTTATGTATACGTTATAATGTTGAGCGTATATACATATATATATATATATATATATATATATATATATATATATATATATATATAATCTAGGTCAAACCGTTTCGTAAGGTTAGACAGACGTCGGTACGAAAACAACTGTTTTTTTTACTAACAAGTTTTCTACCAAACCTATGCAACACATTTTCCATTCGTTAGCCGGACGAAACCCTGAAATGTTATCTCTTATTCTTTCTAAAGATAAGATGCTGAGTTTATTCTTAGGCCAAGTAGGGCGCACGCGAAATTTTCAAAAAGCAACGGAACAGAAAAGCGTTAAGCGCAAACCACTGTCCAAGAAACAAATAATATTTACTTTAATACAGAAAATAACAGACATAATTTAACTATTTCTAAACACTTCGTAAGTATAAGTGCCATTTACCTTACGTTATTTGAAATACATGTCATGCATGATTTTTTCAGAAGAAAGGAAGGCTATCGAGATCACATTCCTTTGTGTGCATGGTTGTGTGTGAGCTTAGGAGTGATGTGTATGTGATTACCCCCCATCTTAAAATATGCGAACTCATTGACCGAATTTCTTTAAACTCGTCACACATATAGAACTGATAGAGGTCACCTGACTTTCAAGAATTTTGTTCTTGTCTAATTCGTATTTTCAATTTGGCGGCCAATGAAAAAATCTTCTTGCTGGGTAAATGCTCGGGAAGAGTGCGACCGATTAAGAATAACTTTTATATTTCTATGATTAACAATCTTAGCACTTAAAATAAGTAACTACATTTTTATAGGTCCGCAATTTCGAAAATAGTGTGGCATGAGTAAATAAAGATTTTTGAAGTCTTATTTAGAGAACAACTAAACCGATTTCAACCAAATTTTATATTTAGACAGTTCATCATCCAAAACTGTGGCTTCTGTTCGGTTCAGTGATGTAGGTACTCCATTTAGGATAATATCACTAAATAAATAAATATTGACTGTCATTACGAGAACTACTGGATCTAATGTAATAAAATGTTACATATTGACAGTTAATTATTTAAGTTTTAATTTAAGTACTATTGATAACTTTAATAATTTGAAATTAGCACGATATGAATTAATAAAGATTTGTCGTATCTCTGGTACCCCTAAACTGATTGAGACTAAATTTTATATTTTCAAAGTTCTTTATGCAGAATATGATTTTAGAATGGTACATTGTTGTTAGTATCCGATTTTGAAAAATAGAGTGATGTGGATACATAAACATTTTGTGTCATATTTAGAGTACTACTGAAACGACTGTAACCAAATTTCGTCCAAGATTTGATTTCATTAGGGTTTGTTCTAAGACCACAATTTTGAAAGACAGGATTGCATTAGTAAATACAAATGTTTCGTTATATTTCGGGGACAACTTGATAGTGTGTAAAATTTTCGATTAATTTTGGCCAGCATTAAGGAAAGTGGTGGCTTCATGTTTTAAGTTGATGAATTCAATCAAAGAGTTAAATTTGAACCAGAGGCACATAAAACATGTCTATTCAAGTTCTCATAGGAACTAGGCCTACATATTTTCAGATTTATAGAGGAGAATATTAAGAGTATGTGAATCTGATTTAGTAGATTACATTTTGTTAACCAAAATTGTAACTAACGAGCCTGCTGTCTTTAAGATGTTACACTATTTCAAATTTAAAGTGACATATTTCAGCATAAATCGATACATTTTTAAAACAAACGTTTAAAACATGTTTGCAATTGTTATCGACGGAACGCCTTAACTTTATATGCATGTTTGACAATGCAATTGCATCGTATCATAATTGGAATTGAAGATAAAACCAGCTCATTACTATCGAGATAATTTTTCAGTGTGGTAACTGGAGAACCTGCAGAAAATACTCCGTGCATGTTGCAGGTATAGGCTATCTATTACACAACATTCTGAGTAAATATTTTACTGGCAGTGGGGTAATGGAATATTGCTAAGGCGTTACGGTGCATTGAAATACATCTCACCTTGTCAGGCACGTTGTGAATGGCGGCTAAAATAGGCGTCTGCGTGATAGTAGACGTCTGTAACCTTGACGGGGCGCCGACGTTGCCGAAGGCAGCACAGAAGTAACTTTCTGCTGGAACTGGCGTGAGGGCGCAAACGACTGCTGCAGCTCTACTTGTGGTAGGGCGAGGAAATCCAGATGAGTAGCGGATAGTGATGCGCTCGTTGGCGACGGTGTTGAAGAGGGTTCAAGTGCTGGGAGTGAGTAGAATGATGGAGCAGGAGCAGAAGGAGGAGCAGATTTAGGAGGCTCATTTACCAACACAGAAAGTGGTGGAGGTGACCCGTAAATAGAAGACGGTGTAAGTGGTGAATTTAGCGAAGTTGAAGGAGGTTCGTACACTGATATTGGTAGTGGGGGTGGCAGCCCATATTTTGGGATAGGTAGAGTTGGGGGTGGTGGTGGTGGCGAAGGGGGCGAGGAGAGAGGAAGTTCGTATGTAGATGGTGATGGAGGAAGTTCATAGGAAGAATGTGGAGAAGGGGGCGGTCCATAAGTAGGTAATGGTTGAGGAAGAGTAGGGGTAGGTGGTGGAGATGTAGGAATAGGAGGCGACGAATGAGGAGGTCCATAAGAAAATTGTGGAGAAGAGGGTAGACCGTAAGTAGGTAATGGCCGAGGTGGTGGTGGTGGAGGTGGCGAAGATAAAGGAGGTTCATATGTAGATGGTGGAGCTCCATAAAAAAGATGTGGCGAAGGGGGAGGTCCATAAGTGGGTAATGGCAGTGGTGGAGGGGGAGGAGGTGGTGGTGGAGGAGGCGAAGCTGAAGGAGGCGGTGGCCCATAAGAAGGGTGTGGCGAAGGGGGTGGTTCATAAGTAGGTAATGGCAGAGGTTGAGGGGGAGGAGGTGGTGGTGGAGGAGGCGAAGCTAAAGGAGGGGGTGGCCCATAAGAAGGATGTGGTGAAGGGGGTGGTCCATAAGTGGGTGATGGTGGAGGAGGTGGTGGGGAAGGAGGCGTAGATAAAGGAGGTGGTGGCCCATAAGAAGGATGGGGTGAAGAGGGTGGTCTGTAAGTAGGTAATGGTGAAGGTGGAGGAGGTGGTTGTTTAGATGGTGTCGACTGTTGTAATGGTGGTCCATAAATATGTGAAGGGACTGGTGGAGATGATTTTGGAGGTCGATAAACAGGAAATGGAAGTTGGGGGGATGCAGGGGGTTGTGGAGGAGGAACATGCGCTGGAGAATTTTTCGGTGGTCCATATGTCGGAGATGGAACAGATGGAGATGGTTTTGGAGGTTCATAAGCTGGAGATGGAAGTTGTCGAGATGGAGATTGCAGAGAGGAAATCGGCGCTGAAGACTGTTTCGGAGGTCCATAAGTAGGCAATAGAATGGGCGTAGATGGAGGAGAGAGTGATAATCCATAAGTTGGTGATGGAAGATATGAAGGTGAAACAGGGGCTGGAGGAGGTGACGGTAGAGGAGGAGGTGGCGGCGGGGGTGGAGGAGGAGGTGGTGGAGGTAGGGTTGATGGAGAGATTGGCGAAGGTGTCAATGGAGGAGATGGTTGTAAAGATGGTTTAATTGGTTCCGGAGGTGGTGCAGGAGTAGTCGGAGAAAATGACGGAGCAGATGGGAGCGATGGGGGTTCAAAAGTTATATCAAAATCAGGCTGTGATGTTTGTTGAGGAGGTCCATATGTATGTGCAGGATGAGAAGTTTGAGGTAATTGTGGTGGTGGTGGTGGCGGCGGTGTTTCAGTAGGTGAGTTTGGTGGTGGTGGTTGAGGAGGAGGATCAAATTTTGGTGGATATAACCCTACAGGAAATTCGTGTGTATATACATAAGAAGTAGGTGGTGTATGCTTAAGTGGTGTATTTATAAAAACAGCTGCGTTTGCGAGACCAGGAAGCTCATAGAAAGACTGAGCAGGAAAAGATGACATTAACAGAGGAGTAGCTGGGGCCGTAGGAACTTCATACGATGGTGATGGATGTAGCATTATAGGTGGAACATATTTAATTGCTGACTGTGAGGGAAATTCATAAGCGGATAAAGGCGGAGGTTTAGGCTCCTGTGGTACTTCGGGCGGTGATGACAGCGGAGGAGCATAGGTTTGTGAGGGAGGGTTGTATTCAACTTGCTGCGTTTTTGGCGGTGGGTATTCCCCTACAACCACAGATGTGGCAGTCAGTATCAGCCACGCCTGAAACAGAATATATTCATGCAACCGATGAGCTCTGAAGGTGTCTTACGACTAAAACAATACTTCAGAAAATTCATCACCATCGAGACGCGGACTAGAAATCGTAAGGTACATATATCCAGTATCTGATGTTCCTATGAATGGATGAACTAGAGCAGTTACTGATCATAGAATTTATATATAAACTCTATATCAAAATAACTGAACAACTTGACTTTACAGTATTTATAGTATCAAAATGACGGATCAGAAAGTGTCGTGGACTTAAAGGGAACCAAGTGGAGCTTAGATAATACAATATTACAATTGAAACAATGAGCCGAATAAAATCCTACAAGAGAAGTTAACAGATGTGTTGTGTTGTGTAGTTTAAGTCGCCGGAGCCAAGCTTAGTTTAGTAGGCCTATGATTTTAAATGGCTGCCATGTTAGTTCCAGATCAATTAAATGAAATATAATTGAACACACTGAAAAACATACTACACACATATAACTAGGCATTCATGAAACTTTAATAAAGGCCTTTAATTTCATCCACACCGACAGATAGTTTAATTATTTAAACTATAAACGAGTCACAATTACATAGCCCAGTTCTATCTTTAATATATTGTTGCACTTTTATTTTCCCGATACGGGAGACCACAGAAATCCAACTAATTAAATTCAAACCTTAGTTCTGAAGGTTGCGAATGCACCAAACTGTTCTTAATATAGCGTTTACAGCCAAAAATGTTGATAAAATGGTTTTCCAACCAATACGGATATGCCTGTATTAACAGGATCGAGGAGGTCGCTTGTCTGTCAAATCTTAACTCTTAGATCCAATTAGCCCACTCATGATTATGAAATATGATTCTCACTACTATGATGTTATATCTTTTAGACATATACTGAACCTGCCAGGAAAATTTCAGAACTTTAGGCCCAGCGAATCATAAATGAAGGCCACCTACGCTTATGATGGCAATGTAGACATCTTGGAAGTAAACATGTTCTGACAATTCGGATGCGCTTCTTGTATGGGTAAGACCTTAGATGCTTTCCGCTTGCATAATCTTAACTGTTTAAACCTAATGGCTCGTAAAATGCAGTAATAACGCATAATAAGAATGCCACGCGATTCATAGGTAAAATTGGAGACTGTGGCAAAGTGTTGTACAACAGCATATTTTACGTGCACAGTGTGGCAACATTACAAAGAGAAAAGTCCACGTCAAGTATTATTTTATAGATTTTACGTTGAGTAAACTAGAATCATGTTTGGATTGCTAGAGATTTGAACCTGCACCCACAATATGCCGGTCAGAACAGTAGTAGTAAGAAAGTAAGTAGGGACTGGAAAATTTAGCGAATTCAATTACCTGTACGCTAGACTTCAATGTACTATGCATACTCAAGCCCTGACTATTTGTCAACTAGCTGCTACTCAGTGGAACAGCAGACAATTAACTAATAGACAGTGCTTGAGTATGCATAGTGCAAATGATTCTAGCTTACAAGTCATTGAATTCGCGAAATTTTCTAGTCCCTATTAGTAAGTAACTGTGGAGCGCAAGAGGAGACTAACTACAGTGCTATATTGCCATATTGTGCATAAGAAATGTCGTATAACGTTATGCTAATAACATTTTAGTCTCCGATTTATGTCAGAATTCGCATTGTGCGCTTATTGAGAGTTTGCATAAGCGAAATTACAGACGCAGTGTCTAGAGTGATAGTGAGAGATTTTGGTAAGCGCTTAACATCGAGGTCTCTAACGCTGGTGAGGGATGACATGAGGTGAGTATGGATCAGTGCCAGAATGAAGGTGTGGGGGAAACGGGAAATCCCCGAAAAAAACCCGCGACCAGAGGCATCGTCCGACACAGCAGTGCCTAGAGCACTAGCCTGCCATTCATTTAACAATACACAACGGAATGGGAGAATGCGAGTGATGACTTCTGAGTCCTATATAAGTGATGGGAATATTATTTCTTGAAACTGAACACTGTCGCTTCCCCTAAAAGAAGACAGAAAAGCGTTATAAACAAAAGTATTTTATCCCCTCCTCTAAAATTTCTACGACACAACATGCGGCACTGACAATCCTCCTCCCCTTAAAACTCCTCTTACAACACGTTCAAACAGGAAATTTGCCAAATACAACTAACCTACATTTAACAATAGAAAATTTACCCAAAACATACCTTTTGTGTTTTTGTGCATTTTTGAAAAACGTTCGTTCTCTACGTTGCCGTAACAGATTTTAGTACGTGCTGTGTGTATTTTAATTTATGTATGTGCTTGAAATTACATTTACAGTCAAACCACTTAATACAAACCTGAAGGGACCAACATTTTGGCTGTTTGTAATAATGAGGTTTGTATTAACAGGTGTTCACTAAAACCTTAAAAAGTTTCTAAAATTTTGGTCACACTGTTTATCCCCACAAATTAAATAGTCTTTTCACCACAATGACTGTCTTTTACTTGAGAACTTGATATGATATTGCATGGTTTAATGCATAAACAAAATTTTTCTTGAACATTATAGTAATAATTTCATCTCTTGACCCATTCCAAGGGGAATAAAAATCACTTTGTATTAATGAGAACTTTGTATTAACAGGGGTTGTATTAACGAGGTTCCGCTGTATTAAGTTTTTAAGTAACTTTGATAGATAATTATACTTAATAACAAATGCGTTTGCTGCATAAAATATCTTGGAAGTAACGATGCACTCAGCAAGTTTCCTGGCCAATACGAGATGTGGGTTTAACGTTGGAAGTACTATATATATATATATATATATATATATATATATATATATATATATATATATATATATATATATATATATATATATATATATAATCTATGTCATCACACGAATGCTGTAGTGTTAGTTATATTGATTAATGTTGTAAGTACCAGGGGCCTGTCATTAGATAGGGAAAATACTTCTCTTATTGACGACTAACGATTCCGGTTGCACTAACATCAACATGTGATTCAAAGTTGGAAGTATTGTTTTGCAACTTAAGTATTTTAACGATATTAATGCTGTTGTAAATGAAATGGAAGTTACTTTTTGAAATTGAAAGTTTTTAAAGAGTTTCGTTAATAGAGAAAATTCTCCAACGTTTATTTATGGCGTCGAGTTGGACTTCCTGACTAAACATTACACTGCCGTCGTTGATCAAACTTGTGAAAGCCGTTACAAATTTCGAAAGTGAACATAATTTTAATTTTGAAACGTTAAAACAAAAGTATAGTTAGTGCGACATTTGATTGAGTAAAATTACTTATTATGTTCAATTGATAAAATGATATGATAACCCTTAATTCGCACACCGGTAATAATAATACGAAGGTTTTTCGTTCCTTTATGAATTTAAGACATGTTAGACAAAATTTTTACAGTATAATATAAAGTTTCAAAGAAATATTTAACAGACCATTCTAATGAAATGATGAATTTATATATATATTTTTTTAAATACGTAAAGATTACTTATATACCGATCATAGCAATACGATTCGAAGTGTGTACTGATAGGTTGCGCGACCGACCTGGATACGAGGGGTTCTGGGTTCGATTCCTAAGGCTGGCTGGGTGTAAAATTTGTGTTTGTCCGTTAGCGTCTTTTCAATTGTCTGAGTCACCAAATATTGTCACAACTGGCGAATTGTCAAATACTATGTGTTTGGCTCGTTGGCGATGTTGCGACCTCGCCAAGGAGCCTAACATTTAAAAAAATAATAAAATAAAATAAAATAAAAAGATAGTCGAGTGGTAAAGGGCGTGTGGTAAGTATAATAATATAAGTTCGAATCCGCACCCCGGCGAGATCATTTTTTTTTTTTTTTCGCGGTTTTACAAATTAAAAACGAGTCACAACGACAATTTACACACACATTTAATATACGGCATCGCCTTTACCAATACTTTTACTTCCACCAACGACGAGATTGCGATACTAGCACACTCTTGCAGCTAACGATATAAACAAACATGGCCAATGCACGCCACATTATTTCAGATAGAATTTCATGCTGCGTGGTTGGTACCTCTGGAAGTATTAGCGAGCCAAAAACACAACAGAGATAAGCAAAGAGGTCTAACCTGGCAGTGAACTCTCTTTTTCCCTTCCATATTCTTTGGTAAGTACAGTCTTAGAATAACAGCTCTAATCACTGGCGTAAAAAGTCGGCCTTATTAAGGGGCCTGCCTGCATGGCTGCCGAACTGCGTTGTAGGGGATAGCAAATCCACGTTAAATTTCGAAACTGATATAGGTGTTCAGAGTGTACCTAGCTACGAAAGAACTCTTATAGTAAACGATGGCTACGGAGGGGTTCCAGGCATACCAACTGCGTGTTTCTATGTGTTAGGCTGGCGCTTCGTATAAACGAAAATTCGAGCATATGCCTAGGTTCCATGGTCATGTGGTTATTTTAAGAGAAGTTACAGCCCGAGACTTACCCACAGGAGTCAATGAGAAAGGTAAGCAATACGGATGAGGCCGATAAATCGCCTTTATGCCTTTATATGTAGAGTACCAAATTGACTCCAAAAACGCTATGTTAGAACACAACACAAATTTTGTTTAGATATGAACCACAGCAAATAAGTTTTGCCGCAAAGAATTTTTTTTTTATTTACAAAAAACTGTGTTACTGTTAAAGTAGTTCAAGGCAATTCTTGGGAGGGTTTATTGAGCTATTTTAAAAGACAAGCTTTATTTTGGAAAAAAATTCATATAAAAATAAAATTTTTGCTTTACATTTTAAACAAAATTTTCTTCGTGGCAAAGCTACTTTGGAATGGCTCATATTCAAACAAAATTTGTGCTGTGTTTTTAGAGTGCCGGCACGCAGTTTTTTCTTTTATACTTTTAGCTGTGACGCTAAAATTTTATATGGCGTAAAGTCAAACGAAAATTCCTGTAACTTACATTATCTTCCGAACAAAGTTGGCAATTTTTCGGAATATAAATAAATTTGTGTGTTTATGTGTGTTTTTAATCCACTTTTATGCGCCCCGTTAACCCATTTCCAACTGGTGTGATGTAGTTTCACAAACATAGAAGTACTGTTTCAACTGTATTTTTTAGTACATAAATTAATTGCAACAAGCTAAGTAGCATCGTTTAACAAAGAATGTGCTTGCCTTCACTTAAGGGTCCGTGTCACTTATTATGATTAATTTCTCTTAATTTCTTCCTGGTGAAAAATTTAGCAAAATTTTATGGAAAACATTTCAATAGGGGCGTAGCTAGTTACTTTATCTTTCATTACGTACACTGTATTCGATATGTTAAAGCCTAACAATGGAATAATTAAGCTAATTTAAATTTGAACATAAAAATTCTCTCTCACCAAATAATAAACACAAATATCTCCCAGTACCGATTTCATCCAATAATATGCACCTAACAGTAAAATGTCATGTTCCCATAAAGAAACATTGCCGGTTATTCGCTTTATTCTTTATTTACTAAACGAAAATTATTAACAAAGAGGTGACGTAGCCTCTTAAGAAAATGCAATAGAATTAATAATTCTGTACAATTTTTAATGTAGTTATTAACAATTTGACACGAACGTAACTATAATTTATCAGTCACAATTCTCTGGAATCTGACAATTAGTTCACATTTAATCGGTGATAATAATTTGACTACTTTTGCTTTGAATTGTATCATAGAATTTAAACTGTAACTACGCACAAACACCGCCGCCTACCATGCGCTCAAATGTGTTGTAATATACAAGAAAAATTTATTTATTTAACGAAAACATCCCACATGTGCCCATAGTGCCAACACATAAAAAGAAAAAAACTCTTCGGGAAAGGACTGAATGTCACTGTTACGACACCATGCTCATTAAAAACAGTGTTACGAAACCCTCCAATATTAAAATTACCTACCTTTTAAAGTTGCCGTACTTCAAAATGTTCTAACATGATGTATGCGAAACTCTGATATAGATCGTTCGGGATAAAGTGAGCACAAAAAATTAAACCTTTGAAAAATTTGCAGCAGCAGTTACTGCATATAATTAAACATTAACTACAGTTGCCTTACTGCTTGCATGGTTGGCAGCGAAATTATGCAATATATATCCGTGTATTTTCGTATGTAAATGCACCAATACTGAATGAAAGTCAACCGAAATCACCAAAATTGTATTTTGTATGATTAATAAACTGTTTTTAATCGGACTGTATCGATTCATATCGAATCCACAGTTTATCTTACACGCGAAAATATCAAGTGACGTGTCCAGTGAAGTTAGACATTTCCCGTCGTTAGCTGTTACGCGCGGAAAGATACGAATTAGCTGAAAATAGAACTTCTGCAGGGCTTTTTTATTGCTCACTTTATCCCGAACCGCCTATAGAACTGAACTTTGCTGCTGACTTTCTTCCAATAAAATTATATGGTCACCTCTTATTGAAGTCGCGTAGTAAAAATGTACCGGCAAGAATCTTACATGCTAGTTCAGCACTTTGCTCGTTGTGGCGATGCAACATTTGATGCGTGTTTCAAAGTCGACCTTACAACTCCGTCGCTTCCGAGCTTCTATGGCGCTCTCAGTGAATTACCATGAAAGTTCGTTAGAAATGTACTGATATATTCTACATTAATGGTTATATTCAGATCAACATATTAATATGACGCCATTTTGAAATTTGTATTGTAAAATATTGAAGTTATCATTACCCTAATTACATTTTTTTAAATTGTTGCTACTTTTTTTTCTCTTGCCAGTACTTGGTAAAATATGATCAAAATGTATAATATACTAAAGATGTAGAAAATAGTTTTGAACTACTTGAAGGCCCTTACGGTCAATGCTCTACTGGTGATGTTCTGAGTGAAGCGTGGGACCAATAAGGACTACACAGATACACATATCAGATGTTTCAACGTCTCTTCGCTCAACTGACTCCTCCTGTGCATTTACCCGCAACGTGTCCAGTGACACGTTGTCATCGTACTTGATTGGTGCCCTGCCAAAATTTGATAAATAAATATGGTTATACAGGCATTGGTTCTAATATTTTCTGTTCATAATAAAAAAAAGCGCTTGTATGTGGTTGAAAGGGCTATCATACTAATGTGAATGTTTTCAAATTTCTCTTTTGCAACCACCACTCCCAAATTTTCAGCGTTGAAATAAATGTTAGGAATGTTGCCTGAGGGAAGGAATAGACATTGTGTTTTATTTTAACTCTCTGGGCATCAAGAATTCATATTAACCAGAGTGTTCTCACCAGCCAGTGATGTCAGGATATTCGTTCACCACGATAAGAATGTCCTGTGTTTACCCCGTAAGAACTGGCCGAGTTAAAATAGCCTGTTCGATTTATCAGTGTGTGTCCCACTGCGACGTAATGATAGCGTGACTGCCTCACAACCAAAGTACCATGTGTTCGATTTTTCCGCGGTGGGGTGTCTTTTACATAAGATAAGATGCGCACGTGAGCAAGCTGTATGCATGACTGGTGGTTTTGAAAAACAACAAAGTTAGCAATAGTGTGACAAGACAATCGACCTATCCAACTAAAATTGTTAAGCAGATTAGTTTAAACTTTTGCAAAATTACTGTAGACAATACTTAATTCCAATTCCTCCCGATCATGGGCTGTGTATAGCATCTTATACCTGGCATATATAATAGCGAGAAGATAAAGCTAATTTTCAATTTTATGACTCGTGATTAAGTTTAACAATCCCAAAATTACAAATTACAAAAAAAAAAATCTATTTACGAGGTTTTTAGTTATATAAGTCATCAGTAGAGACACTGAAAAATCGCGAAAATGTTTAAAATAGTCTCCAATAAACTGTATTATATTAACCGTGACACGTGTGAACAGTTTTGGGACAAATCACATACCCTGTGTGTCTAAGCTGTGCAGTTCTAACTGGGCTGGTTGTAGAGGGAAAAAATTCTACAAATAAACGATAGCCAATGTTGATGCAAAACATTTACTGTTATATACATCACGTTGGAGCCTAGCAAGCACTCAACTATTCCCGCGATTTTCCAGTGTCTCTAGTCCAATGGCAGGTATCCGTGAGAGGAGTTTGTATATACAGTATGGCCATAAAAAACTCATAATGAGTATACCACACAAATCGTGAGCTAAAATAAAGACTAAAATGTTAGTAGCAAAATGTTGTACGATATTTTACATGCACAATGTGGCAACAAAACACTGTAGTTAGTCCACTCTTGCGTTCCACAGATGTCATACATATATTTCTAATACTGTTCTGATATGCATATTATAGGTGCATGTTAACATTCCGAGCGTTCGAGTATGATTCTAGGTTTACTTGACATAACGTACGTGAAATAATACCTAGACGTAAGCGCAAGATGGCGATTTCTCCGTGCAGTGTTGCCACAATGCGCACATAAAATGTCGTCGTGCAAAATATTGCCACTTACATTTTCTTGTCTGATTTCAGCCCAGGATTCACGTTGTGTGCTTATCATGCGTTTGTTTCTGGACATCCTGTATACTGGTTAAGCTAACGTCTGAGAGATTTTCTAAGTTAATCTCGTATTGTTTTATTTATGGGCATTATTTTTGGTGGTATTTTACTGGCCTCTCAGCCGCTGTCTCTTGTTCAACGTTAGATTGCACCAAGTCGCAAAGTTGTAAGTAAACATGCAAGCTGTTCTTAGCGTAGACTGCTGTTACGAACCATGAGAATTTACCTATCCCGAATTGCAACGTCCGCTTCTCTTTTCAGATTGTGTTATTAAGGTCCTGTGTAGTTGATTAAGACTCTTGGGTATTACTACTACTATTAGGGACATATTCGTTAACACCCCTTAGGTTTTTAAAACTAAATTATAGAAACTGCATTGTCTTCAGAGCTGTGACGTTTCACCTAACATTGCTGACAGCTTCACTCTGGAAAAACGCTTTATGGTTATTACAAAATATTTTGTAATTATGTACCTCACCGAAATTATGTAGCGACCTACAAATATGTTTAACTTCCTCCTGTAAAATGTTGTACTGATTACAAAAATAATGTTGTGTCCGCTACAGAAAACTGGTGGGGTTCATAATCAAAAAACATTTCGTTGCCATCACAAAACTTTTATTTTTTTTTTTTTTGTGCAGGGTCTTAAAATGCTCTTAAAATACCAACTGCATAGTTAAGCGAAACGTCTGCTTCTGCAACCAAACAGACGCGATTGCAGACTGGAAGTCAAGGCAGCGATGACACTAACCGCGAAAGCCTACACCCTTCTACATTCTGATAGGTCAGGTTTGCTAAAAAGGGGAAAAAATAAAATCTATACAAAACATAAATTAAATTGAGTCATCGCTGTTTCAGCGCCAATTTAAGCTCCTACATTCTGCATGTAAGATCAACACAACATAATTGAAGAAGTATTGTCGGTTTTTACGAAGTCGTACGTAAAACATAAGGTTACGTGAATGTAGCTTGTTTTGGCTAGACTTGCCATCTCTCCCTGTTTATTTTTATGTATACAACATTGAACAGTATCGCGCACTTGGGGCGTAGATGTGGTAGTATGATGAAGACACGCACATATCATCACTAGAGATGATGGTGTATCGCGGGAAAACTTGACTGTTTGCTGGGTTTCAACATACGTTCGGCTTATGAAGAGATAACTGGCTCTCGCTTGTACTTAGAGCTGTTGCCCTATTTTACTAAACCAAGAAGAATCCCGCTATCGAAATATTTTATGCCTATTATTAGGGTCCGGTAGTTTTCGCGATAAGATTTTTGCAGCACTTTGTTTCAGTGCCTTATATGCGCACCTGCATCTCGGCTTTGTGGTCAGTGATTGGCTGTCGAAACACCCAGCGTGTGGAGGTTAAACCCGCAAATCACAGACGTGATGTGTGGCAGCTATCCGAGTACTGATTGGCTCAGTCAAATGAATAACGACAGGCTACGTTTGTGTGTGTGTGTGTCCAGGGGCGGTAAGGTTGCCGTTGACCGACGTCTGTAATTATCGCCTCTCCGCGCAAGCCACTCAGCTGGTGTGCAGTGCTTTACTATTATCCTGTTTCCTATTGGACTTTAAGTGGTGACCACATTAATTTATTTGTGGCTAGAATAGTTCAAAGTCTACCGCTTGTTTCTATAGTTGTATTTTCGAATCCGGTTGTTATTTTTACAGATACGGCAGTCCGGGAAACCCATTTTTGGCCATTTTGAGGGGTCCGAAAGTGATGTTTCTTATAAACGTTCCGAATTTTTAAAACTATAGAGACATAGTTTGAAGTGTGTATTCTTTTCGTAGATATACAAATACAATGCGCGTTAAATAGTTTCGTAAAAAAAAAAGAACAGCCGTGACTCGCTGCAACGCATTTGAGGCGCAGGTAGGGAGGCCACTTAATTCACCTGAATATACATTAGCGTTTGAAGCAATGTAAGCGTGTGTAGTGTGGGCATCGAGTCAGTACTCACCAGAATCATGAGGCTGTGATGCGCCGACTACGAATGGATGCCGCACGGGTGGGAAATGAGCTCATATATACAGTTTTCTCTTGGTGACGAAATATGTTGTCGGCAACACCCTGCGGCGCTACAGCCCTCCCCGTACTGTTCAGACAAATGTCGCTTCTGCTCGGGATTTGTTTACGTGAAGTCCAAAGGCTGGTTACAATGTGTAACCAGCTAGAGTTACTTCGATCACGAGACCAGGTTTTGTCTATCATTAGGTTACGTCTGAACAGCTGCAAGCATCAAGGCGGCGGGAATAAAACAAAGTTTTCATGTATATACATTTGTGGAATATTTTACCAAGTCTGACGTACACAGCACGTTCATTGCGCATTATTTTATTTATCAGTCCGCCCGCGGCTTTGTCAACGTGTATTACTCACAGCTGTTAATATTTACATTTGAAGGACCGCTTTGTGCACCAGATTAATAGTTCGGCCATCAACTGTTAGGATAACCAAGACGTTTGTTGAGTTTACTCTGCAGCAGGTCACGCAGTTATAGCTGCTTAAGTGAGAAGAGAAGAATGCTACTTGTCCTTATTTATAGTCATAGTTAAACATACTTTGATGGGGAATTATATCCTATCTGACATGTGAAATGTTAATCTGGTCACATAAATAGTATACTGGCATGAAAACTGATTTATCCCGAACACAACCTGTGATGAGTGTCTTCAATAGCACTTTTTTTTTGTAAAAACTTTACTTGGTTAGTGCCATTGAATAATTAAGTTGTCCCAGTAATGTTACGTGTGCGCCAACCTTGAGATTAGTCTTGTGAAGTGGTATGCTAATTGAGCTGTGTTTTTGAGAAATTGCACATGGTAATCATACATTTTTACGTATTTGTACATACTCATTTTTTACTCCTTCCAACGACTTCATCAAAATGTCACTAATTTCATCAGCCTTGAAGTCCTTGGGTACCATAATGGCATGTTTGCACAGCAGGACGCGGATTTCAAACCCAGAACATCCTGCACCTTATACCGGAGCTCCTAGACTCGTATTCATGGCCGAAATATTTCACAGGTACTTTGTAAAGTCTAACTTACCACCTAAATCTTAACTTTGCTGAAATACTTTTTTTCACTGGGAGCGATCCATTACTGCTGTAAGCACCGACTTCACTGACGGTCTGTCAGTGCAGTAACCATGCCAGTAATCTGTAAATATTTCACCATCTCCGCTGATTTGTTAGTTTAGGAACGATTGGCAGCGATGAGCAATATCCTAAATGTAACCTTCAGTTAAAAGCCCTTGCATAAATGCCTTTGAACACCTTGAATTCGGCAACATACGGTTGTGGAGAATATGTTAAATGATGATTAGCGTTCTGTATGATTTTACACCTGCAAGAACGCGGTCGGTAACGTCATCACCTGTCATTAAGATATAAAGGAGGTATCCCACCTTTTTTTATTCGAAAGAATTTGTTAATCGAGATGCTGTAAGCGATTTGTTAAAACTGTTCATTATTCATTTTGTCTGCATTTAAATAAAAATGTCTTTAAGGAACATTCTTATTTGAATATTTTTCCACGAATTCTTGCCTAGTATTAAAACTAAAAAATAGTTTTGTTTACATTTATTGAACTTTACGTCTCATCGATACCGAGGTCATACGAGACGCTTACACGCAACTTTGCACAAGGACGGGAGCTAAGTTAGGATTCGACAATGTCCTGTGTTAAGAAACAATACCAGCATTCACCTTGAACGATTTTGAGAAACCATGGAAAGTTGAAATCAGGATGGCCGGAGCCTATAAGCGAACCAGCGACCTCGCGTTAAAATAAAAAGCGAATGGTTTGATATAAACAACACAGTGACCAGAGAATTTAATGAAATTTATTTTTAGAGACATTTATTTTAATTCACTTAGGTCGAATCCACACATATCTTGTACAACATACAAAACATTCGCTTGCACACACTTTTATTGAAATTTTTGGAGAGTTTTGAACAAATAATACACAATTGAAATTAATTAGGTTATATTTTAAATTTCTAACTTAAATTCTACCGAATGATAACCCAATGCTTTAATACTGTGCCGTAGTAGTTGATAAGACTTACAGACTAAAAAATTCCTATTGAGGTGTGATGTTGACATTACAATAACTTGCTCTCAGAAAAATACTCAAGTTTGCGAGCCGAGCGTGGGTTTGTTTCTAGAGGGCACGAAAATTTAATCTCCCCCTCAAGGTTGGCAAGCTAACAGTATGTTTTTAGTTTTTTTTAATTATTTCCTGAATAATGATTTTCTCTCCATATCAGCATTAACTGCGTAGTTTAATAAACGGCGCATGATGAGTAATATGTAATATTGTCTGGACGTTTTTTGAACTGCCCAACCCGTTCAATTTGGAATGTTAAAATTGTTAGTATTGTAACGAGAAGCCAATAACTACACACTTCTTGAATACGAAGGGTAGCTCGTACGTTGAGTCACGCCTTACTCAACGATCGGATGCGACCTCGCTTCATAATCGTGACGTACAAGCGACCATGGCCTCATTGTCTAGCAGTTAATCATACTAACCAAATAGCCATTTAGAGGTTATATACAATGTACTGTACGTTAAAATGCTGTCCAACCATCAAGCGGCAGTATTGAAAGTTTCTTCAGTTTAAGTAAAATAGATATGGAGAAAAATTTACGACTTTCTGCTAAACATAATTTTAATAAAATTAATGAAAATACAATTCCTATGTTTATAATGTACGTTACGAGTTTTTTTAGACAAGAGTTTATATGATAAAAAATATGCACATGCTTACATGAATTCATATATCCGAAAGTAGTGTCCATATTTACGAATGAAAATAATACATATACGTACACGTATCAACTGACGAATATTTAAAAAATATTTACTTTTTTTTTCTGACAAACAAATTTAACTAAGTCAAGAATTGTCACATTATAAATCTGAGTTCAGAAAATTTTTAAAATAAACCTTTATACTATTCTCACAGTTTTCATACGCTGGCAGTATAATGTACACAGTTTAAATACTGAATGAATATCATGTTCTCGTTATCAAGTACTCTAAATCATGTGTCATGCATGTCGTCATAGATATGTCACATGTGCTTCCCTTGTTTACTGCAACATAATTAAGGAATGAGATACGTATTTGTGCTTTGTACCATAGAGCCGTAGAATTAACAATACCGTTATCTATTATGTGATAGAGATAATAAGAGCTAATTCATGTTCTATATTTTGAAATGCCTCTCTACAAAAAAAATGTAGTAATCATGGTCTCTTGGAATATCGCGTTAACAAGTGGATTATCTAGGATATGTATGTAACGAACAGTCGAACGTGCTATGGATTTCAGTCAGTGGCGCACGTTGAAAATTACTAATGTAGTGTAGATGATGTCAGGAAATTCGCGGATACGAATATTCCCACGTGCTTTGTAGTCAAGACTAATTACAATATACTCTCTGTTGAAAATGTGTGAGGCCCTTAGCTTTCGAGGGAAAACGACAGGGAAGTTGTGAAAACTATTGTCGAAATATCTCACTTGCGGCAACGCTGCTGCTCACAAGCCTGGTAAGACGAAGAATCAGGTGCAGCCGAGCTCTAAATCCCACGTAGTACACTTTATGGTGAGAACTGGTACATTGTGACCTTGGGTGTATAAGCGCAAAGTTTGACGTGCTGCTTGATTCTACACTGACTGCTATTCCAACACATCCAACAATTTTCAAATGTGTTTCGCATGTTGTAACTCCGAGCTCCTTGTTCAGTTATTTTTTATAACAGCTCAGCATTCTACCGTGTTGTTCAGAACTTCCACTGATTTTCTGTTCTGAAAGACTGAAGTCCTGAGACGGTTTTTACCTAAGGATTTTTTATTCCATGTTTCGAACATAGAATCACGGGACCTGGATTAAATTTGGTAAGGATACTCTTCGGTGCTCAAACCACGCTGATGTGTACGTCAGACTAGACTCCTTCACATAATCGGACACGAAATCCAAAATAATTATTTTTAAATTTGATTTAGAATAGTTATTACGTGGTTATTCTTTCTGGAATGTTTTTACAGTATATGTACATGCTACACACACAGACCCACACACCCTATGAAATATGCAGTTATTAGTTATTCTGAAGTTATATAATTATTTTGAATAATTTGCGGGTAGTTCAGCTAGTACGTAGGTATGTATAAAATTAACTGACTTATAAGTTATACAATTTAGAACAAAATCGTTCTAGGCGACATATGTAAGTTGCATTATGTACAAGTACAAGCTATTTCAGCTTAACTGTTGTGAAACCCACTAAGCTTAGCGATGGAACTGAAGGCGCTCGCAGGAACACCGAGAATAACGGGGAGGAGGATTAAGACAATTCCAGAGTAAGGATTAAGGAGATGAAAGCATTACACCGTGTTGTGAGCGAAGCCATTCTGTTAATTCTTCCCTACACCTTCCTGCCTCTTCCTCACACCCACTGAAAACCAACTCATGCCTGGACCACAGGCAGCATAGACGTTTCTTTACGGCTAGACGCGTTTGCAAATAAAAACGTTTATGAAGTTGGTGTGGAAGAGCTATGCAGTCACTTTACAGAGAACTTTATACTAACAGTATACACATGTTAAATATGTGGAATTTTTAAATTGCATTTTCTCTAAAGTAGTGTATGTATGTAATTAATATTGCTTTGGGTGAGGGGAGAGTGTTTACGGCCTATAACAGCTAGGTCTTAAGAGCCTATGAAAGTGAAATGAGGTGGAGGGACAAGACCGAGCAAGACAACATCCATACCCGAGCCAGGATTTGAACTCAGGATCTCTCGCACCGTAGACCGACATTTAACCGACTAAGCTACGGCATTACTGCGTTGGGAAAGAAGAAACATGATGTGTTTGGCTATGATTGTTAGGGCCGATTTCACCAAATAAAAGATAAACTTTGTGAAACAAAACAACTCCTAATTAAAACCCATATTTTCAACTCAGTTTGCATATTACAAACGGTTTGTGTGTATTCTCTAGTTTTCTGTGACACGCCATTTGCTGCAATGTCATATGTCCAAAATACTTCTTTAGTTTGTAACTTGCTCCCATTGCAAGAATGTTCAAAAATAACATCAGCTTGAATGTGCTAGTTGTGTTCAACCAGTAGTTTTTCGCTTATTGCTAACCGCATCTAATTTACTCCGAGCTTGTCTTCATATGATGTTTGTAAAATCACATTTTCACGGTGGTGCTGTTCTATTATGTTTGCTTAGGGATTGATAAATTTATAAATGATATGTTGATTTTTCAAAGTTTAGAAATATTGATTTGTGTACCGAGTTTCAGAACATAATAATTTGTAGTTATTGTTTTCTTTTTCGCATATCAAGTGTGCTTTGTTGTAATTATCAGTAATAAATAGTTATATTTTATGGTACAGCTTATTGCATAATGTGTTATATTTTAAAGATAGAAAATATAGTGATTGGGAAAAAATATATACTGCGGTAGTAATTTTAGGTTTCAAATGAGAATCAAGGCCAATATTATGCCAAACTCAAAATAAAATGTGTAGCGTACATTGTATTAGTAGCTGAATTTTAAGGGCCGTGATAAATTTTATAGTAGTTCAAAGTTGAAATGCAAATAAGTTAATTGTAACATTCTTCTACTGCCTGCTAAACCAGGTTTTAGGAGGTAAAAAAAATTACGTAAAGTTAAACTTAGTTTGTCCAACGTTACCGATGTAGATTTCCGATGAAATACTTTTAATATCAACTAAGATAAACTTCTCTTAAAGTCAGTTAACCTCTCGTGGCAAATTTTGTCCTTAGACGGGATTCATTCGAATTATCGTTTAAATATTGGGGCTGAGCCTGCAGAGGTCAGCACTATTATTAAGGCTATGTTCTCTTGTTTCTAATGTTTTTGTCATAGTCATTTTTAAAAAACTTAAACGAGAGCAGATATCAGTTTTTAACGAACTCTGTATATTGTACAGTCAGGTGCAGTGCTCCAAGCGTAGGCAACCTAACTATTTCTAACTCAAATTATATTTGTAATCCGACCCAAGTTCATGTAGGCTCAGTCAAAGCAGAGTGCATTACAAACCAAAGCACCGTGTGTTATGAAATAGCAGTGATACACACGAAGCCGGTGTAGGTATATTTATAAATGGTAACTTTCTCTTCTGAGACCAGCAGAAGCGACAGACTTCTACTTTCTACAAGAATACCAATGTTATAGCTCGTTCATTTTGTTTTAAATATTTCAGGAATGGTCCTCACGTCCTTATATTGGTGGCCAATTTAAAAATACGGTAGGAAAAAATTGATTTCTGACTGAGAGCTCCACGTGATTGGTGTTTCGGGTGCGTTGCAGAAGTTTGGTACTAAACACGTGATTAATAAAGTTTGAATATGTTTCAAGTTATCATTTAGAACTCCAAGGTAATTCGTTATACTCACATTCGGAATTGCCTGTATTCGATTACCACTCCGGACATCCTGTTTTCAGCTTTCCGGAGTTTTTCAGAAATCGCTTCATGCGAATGCTGGAGGCCGACTGCTAACGTAGTTCCCGTCTTTGTGTAACTTTGTGTGAAACCATTTCTGACGACCGCGCTGTAGAAAATAAGCAAAGCCGCAATCATAACAATAGAGTATGACAATGTTCTAGAATTCACTTGCAGTATTTTACTTTAAATCAACGACGGTAGCCGGATACATATTTGTACTAAATAACTGTACCGACACGTACCTGCAGAGGTGAACGAAAACCATCGTAGTTGGCCAGACTAGAACTCTCGTGTTTTTTAATGTGTGTAAGAAATCTGCCGGTTATACATAAGCTCGGTTCAAATTTTCTGTAGTGTGTGGATTTTTTCAAGCTGACTCACATTCGATGAGATTCCTCATTACTTGCATTCCTCTATCTTCCCTTTCAGCCTTCAAGAATCCTAAATCATGTTCTAAATTTGTAATGTATATGTTATGCTTCTTTAAGTATGCTTCCAATGTAAGTCTGATAAATGCGTAAGAAATTGAATGTAAGTACGCTAAAATATCACATTAAGGGAAATTTGATAATGTTAGGTTTACGAATTTTGTCGTACGAATTTCGACGCATCGCGTGACTTTATTTATGATACAGCTCAAAATAACTGCATAAATATGTACATTTCCGGGAAATATGTGACACGCACAGCTGAATATCTAATTTTACGTTTTACGGTACTATTATAAGGGGTGAATTAAAAAAATTGCTGTAAATTTCTATTTTTCAAAAGTTTGTGTTATGCAAGACGCGAAGTAAAAATGCATAGACTGAGTAAAAACATATATGAATTACTATTAACTTATTTGTTACAGTCTTCACATTGTCATTGATATATCGTTACAAAAAAATGTAAAATATCCTTGAAATATAGAAAACTATTTTTAGCTACTTTCTTTAATATATTTAGGCGGTCGTCTGGCTGGCGTGTTGGAGATATATAAATGCAGGATCACTAAGAACGACATGTGCAAGTGCATCGGATGCCTTATCGCCTTTATGCGTAATATGATAGGTCTGTCAATATAGCACCCTTAATTTGTTTACTTTGCGCGTTGACCCTTTCGTCTCGTGGCGTTACAATAATGATAAATTAGTGTGTTATGTGTGGCTACACATTTTCAAATATTTTGCACAAGTATTTTGACATCACAATTATCAGAAAACGTCCGTAGCGTAACTAATCCTATCATACAAGCGAGTAACGTTCCTTAAGGCGCCCGCCTACTGGTCGTGTATTTGTGAGTGAGGCACGGCGCCAAGGGCGATGTTGACTGGCTCATCTGGTGTGGTATCGCCTCTACCGCAAGACACTGAAACGGCGTGCAGTGGTATTGTAGAACACTCGTCTGACTGACACTTTCAGTGGAGACCCCATCTTTTTATTGGGGAAAGTTTTAAGCAAAGTTCATTGCATCCCGTATTTCATATATAACAAGTTGAAAAAAACAGTTTTTGGCCATTTTGAAGTGCTCCGAAATGATTTTTCTAATCGATGTGATGCTCTGAAGCGACTCTTCAGTCATCATTTAAAGTGTGATTTCTTTTCGTACGTAGACACATTGGGCATATGTGGAATCGTTTAAAAAAAACGTATTTACGAACACACTGCAACGCATTTTAAGCGCGTGGTAGACGAGGCCCTTAAATGTTATTTGTGAACGTACTTGACTACTATATGTTGGGCATTTTTCAATGTTCTTCCGGAAATGATCAAAATGAAACACTAAGTGGAGTACTTAACATTCTAGGGCACGTGAGATAACGGAATTAAACATAATACAATTTTATCTAACAGTTTAAGAAGTTTTTTCTTTCTTTGTCATTTGATTGAGGCATATTGGACGCTGTTTGCTAAAGGCAGTTAATAGTAAAATGAGCTAGTTTGTGCATGAATATGTAAAAAAGGTTTAACACATATTTAATATCGCGCAATCTAATAAAGCTAGAAGACAATTAACTAAAACATGTTTAAGTATTTGGGCTATTGGGTTTTAAAACGGCCGGGTTCGCATAGCTGTCTAATTCGCTGGCTTATATTCCGTATATAAAGTATTTCTGCAAAAAAAAGTAACCAACAATTGTTCAATGACAGCTGTTTTAAGATGAAAGTGATTGATTTATTCGTACTCTAAGGTTTTAAACCGAGCATGTCAGATAGACTTGGTACACTTTAGCAGAACGTAATGCAAAACTAATATAGTTATTTCTTGCCAGTAAAAAATTATGTGTGTGTGATTTTTTGAGCGCCCGACATGGGAAGTTATCTGCGCCCACAACATAAAGTTATGAATTGTTCACACTTGAACACTCTCTTATCTCCCTGGTGTACAACTCATGTGTCGGTTATATGAAGGCCATACTCTCCTTCTTCTAGCATTTTTTGAGAAAATTATTTACATAAAGCCTAAACGAGAGCACATATCACAAATAAGTTTGGCAGTTTTGTTTAAAATGTTTTTTTTTTCTGATAGCTCAGTTTTTCAAGATAAGAAATTCTACAGTTCCAACTAATAAGTCAACTAACAAAAATTTCGTAACTTAGTTCATTAGCCATACTATTTACGATCTTGAAAAAAAAAATCATCCAAAATGGTATCAATCATTCTAAATAAGAATTACATACAGATTTTTGATATCTACTCTGGTTTATACTTCAAAAATAATTTCCGTAAAGTGTTCTTACTTTGACAAATTTTTGATTACTTTGCACCTCATATTTTTGTTGTAAGTAAAGACATGTTTGAAGAATTGGAAATTGTTGAAGACATAACCATTAACAACTTTAATAGTAATCAGTACTTGACAGATACAGGTATGTTGGAACTCTCATATAGAACGAAATAAATCTGGCGGCACAAGGTTACTAATGCTAGAGCAAAGAATCCTCACTTTACGGCATCGCGAAAACATTACAGAGGAGCATGACCTTTAGCCACGAGGTTAGTTTTGTTTGGACGACATTTCTGCTTGATGCGTTTGAGTTGTATACCGAGCAAAGTTTTCAAGAGTCCGGTAAATCACGAGAGCGGCTTCTTGACCAAATCCTGGCTACTCTGTACAAGAACTTTGTAATCTGCTGTTAGCAGAAGAAGCACGCTAATTGGCGACTCGAAATAAGGCGGAGCTTCAGTCTGGTATGAGATACAATTCCTACCTCCATGAATTCCGAAACCGAACATAACCTTCACACAGGCGTTTGGCTTCACATGTCCAGGACGAGAGTATGTAAAGAAAATTGATTATTTGTTTGGAATTTATCGCCTTTTCAGGTAAACACTTATCTTATGCAGTTGCGTATCTTAACCATTAATGCACAAAATGTTTGGTTTCCACCAGCACTAACAAATCAGCATGTCTGTAAACAAGCTTTGTTTCCCACAATACTCTCCCCCTGCGGTGAAACGTCAGACTGCGTGTACCTGGAGTCGTCCAATTGGCGCGAAAAAAATTTTAAAAATTAAATGTAGGAAAAATCTAAACGATAGAAAATTAAATACACTGTGTTTTTAAAACAGCAAAGAAAAGAGCACGAAATTAATATTGCGTGAAATATGAATAAAATAACCTACAAAATTTCTACGTTGCACGTTGTTGTTTTAAAAAAGGCATTTAAGAAATTTAAAAACATATACAGGATGTCTAGAAACAAACGCGTAATAAGCACAGCACACGAATCCTGGGATGAATTGGAGACGAAAGTGTTAGGCGTAAACTGTTGTATGACGACATTTTACGTGCACAATGTGGCAACACTGCGCGGAGAAAGTCGCCTTTTTCGCTCTGCGTCGAGGCATTATTTTACGTATCTTACGTCAAGTAAAGGAAGCATGTTTAGACTGCACGGGATTTTAACTTGCACCCATAACATGCAGGTCAGGAAAGTAGTAGTAATATCTGTTGATCGCGAGAGGGGACTAACTACAATGCTATGTTGCCACACCTCGCATCGTACAACATTTTACGCCTAACACTTTCGTCTCCAATTCATCCATGGATTCGCGTGGTGTGTTTCTGGACTTCCCGCGTAGGTTTGACTCGAATCCCCTCAATATTAAAACCCTGAATTGCTTGCAGGCGTTTAGACATAGCCGGATGTTTTTCAAAACCCGGTCACGTGACTAAGAAAACCCAACTCCTGCAGCTTACTTAACCACCTCTGGTTTTCTCTTTATGTCACCGCTCGTTACTCAACGTCCACCGAGAACACGAAACCAAGCCTGTTGACGAATTCCAGCTGGTGTTTGTTAGTTGATAACACCCGGAGGGGATCCAGTGTGTCTGAAATGTCTTTGTTTACTCGCTGTGTGACCCGACTGCAGGAACGTGCAACCTGTGGCGCGTTGACTGTAGTCATTGCGTATTTGCCGAAGACTTGATCTTCAGTGGTGAAAAATTAAAAAAAAAAAAAATTCAACTACTTACTTACAAACATATTCACTTGCTTTGTGTAAGTGTCGGGGGAAGTATTGATTTATCGAAACATTATATGTCAAATCAGTTTACGAAAACTTGGCCATTATGTTAAAGTGTCGTCTCTTATTAATCATTTTACTCTGTCATAACATTCCCAATTATCGTTAAATTCATAAAAGGTAAAATTTGACACAAGTGTATATTCTCGGTGACAAACATGCTTAAGTAACAATATAAAAGAACTTATTAACGACGAGAATATTATAAATGTGGATGATTTAACAAGGTTCTGCTATTTACATAACACAATTTCAATTACAAAATTATTATTTACATTTGTACTACTGTAAGCGGTGGTGACTTTTGGACATTATATTTTATTTTGCATATATGGCAGCCTTGAATAAAGAAATTTATTTGCGATAAATTCCGAGTAATAGATATCCTCATGCCTTTTAATTAATATTTACTCACAGTTGACAATTATAGAAAATAAAAATAGTACAAAAGTGCTCAAAGTCTTTCCACATGTCTAAAGTCATCCCCACCTACTGTACAATTAATTTTAGAAGTTTCGTAGGTATTTTCACGTTAAAATTTGATACAGGGATCTGTCTCAATAAACTGACAGTAAATCCTTAAATAATAAAATAAAACTATGTAATTTTGCAAGTATTTCTGGATAATTATTTATTGGTTCTGTACATAACCTCATGGAGAAATAATCTAACATTGCAACATGTGCATGAAATTCATTAGTGTACACAAGGTCCTTTTTTACCTATTTAAATTTACTTATTAGCTGTTATCTCCCAATAATTTGCTGACTTCACTTCCAGGAACATTATAAAAATAGTCAAATATGTGAGAACATTTCCTCTCCTTTAGACACTCTTGTAGCAACTGGCAATGTTAAAATTTTAGATGCTAGATGCGTATAAGTTAAACATTTTTGCCTACTTTCCTAAGGAAAAGTAGGCTTACGAGATCACCTTCCTGTCTGTGTGTGTATGTGCTCTCAAAAACTTTTGAACCAGTTCACTGGATTCCATCAAACTTTGTACACGTATAGTACTTAGTAACCTGACTTTACTTTTACATTTTTTGTTTACGCCCTTTTCATAGTTTCAAAATGGCGGCCATTTTACATTTTATCAACTTTGGTACACATATTTTACATACAAAGCTGACTTTACTTTAGAGTATTTTGTTCGTTCTGGCATCATATTTTCAAAATGGCGACCATTTTTATATTTTTTAGCACAGTATTACATATCTTAGGAAATATTCTTCAGAATTTCATCAATCTTGGTACACACACACCCAATACATACAAAACTGACTTGGCTTTTGTATATTTCGTTCATCCTGTGTTCAAATTTTCAAATTAGCGGCCATTTTTAAAATTTTAGCAAAGTAGTACATATGTTCAGATATATGTTTCAGAATTTCATTTAACTTGGTATACGTGCAGTGAATACAAAGCTGACTTTACTTTTGTGAATTTTGTTTATCGTGTGTACATATTTTCAATATCACAGCTATTTGTATGTTTTAAGCACTATACCTGTTACACACGTTTGGAAATATTTTCAGAATTTCATTCAACTTGGTACATATATATGCATTAGTAAGCTGACTTGAATATTGTATATTTTATCCTTCGTATGTTACATTTTCCATAAATGCGGCAATTATTTTTTAGTTTGACATAACTGAGAAAATTTTTCCTTATTTTTTTAATAATCTTAGTTTACATGTACAGCTTGGAAATTCGACTTTACTTTTGATTGCGTTTCTAGTCACTTAAGATTAATGTTTTTAATGCTGTAGTCGTTTTTTTTTATATTTAGAATAATTTGATATAGGCTGTCTAAGGATATATATATATATATATATATATATATATATATATATATATATATATATATATATATATAT
>PNEQ01060892.1:33529-47822 GCA_003012365.1 Medauroidea extradentata | reverse complement strand
GAGAACTCGAAGTTGCAAGCGGTAACTCGGATCGGATCAAGGTAAAGCGAGAACACGTAATCGGAAAGTGAAACTAGTGGTAAAATGTGAGAACTCGGGAGTAGCGAAAACTCCGTTTACAGGCGATAAAAAAAGCGAGTGATTGAATCGATATCACCCAGCAAGAATCGGAAACCGAAAACTTTAAGAAAAATCGAGTGCTCGATTTATTTTAATCCGATTTTGCCCATCACTAGAGTAAACGGACGTGTGTGCGGAGAGAGTGTGCCTGCGGGTACACCACGGGGCGAGGAGGGTTTAGCAATAGGCTAGCAAGCATGTATTTTGTTTTGGTAACGTGAGCCCTCGTGCTGCGCATTAAGAGTTTTAATTGGAATTCACGGTGAAAGTATTTGACCCGTAATAAGTAAATTGAGGTCAGTCCACCGCGATTGTGTATAGGGACTTGTACGTTGTGCACGCTGCATTGAATCGGTGCTCTGAGTAAACATCCGAGAACTAAACTTCGCTCTTATTATTTATGGGTAATAAGTATCCCTGTGGTAAAGTGTCTGTACTGGTATTCCTGTGAAATCCCGTTCCTTTCGTTTTGAACTGACGCCGAAGGGAGAGAGAGAACTCGTGACTTTGCCACTGAACCCAACGATAGCTAGCCAAGTGTAGGTTGAAGCCAGGATAATATTATAAGTAAAGAGCGACTAGGGACGAGTGTGGCAACACATAAATGCCGCCCATGCGTGGGGCCTCGACGGGATGATAGCAGTTGAGGGCGGAAGAGAACGGGAAAACGCAGGAGACCGTATTTGCTGAAGAGGCGTCGGCAGCAGCGCATTCGCATTCAGAGACACGGAAGAAAAAGAAGAGAGACGGCGCATGCAGAGAGAGGAACCTACGGACCCAACCAGACCAGACCGAGCACGTGGGAGCAGCGTGGCGTGGAGAGGGCCGCAGGCAATCAGCAGCAGTGAAAGATTGTGTACGGTAAGCCGGGAATCCGGGCGACTAGTAGTAATTTCTATTTCTAGTGTGTGTACCCGAGACGAATGAATGTGTGTGTGCAAATGAGTGTGTGGTATTTGGGTAGTATGCGGGATGTTGGAAGGTATGTACAGTTGTCTTGGCCATGTAAGCAGTACCACCACGGTCTCGGAGTTGTATGACTAGTTTTTTTTTGTGTGTGAAGGTCAATGAGGTACGCGGGGCTTTGTGTGCTAAAGTTCAGGGGGGTAGCGTGAGCATAGTAGAGGTGTATGTCGCGAGTAAGGATGTCGACAGAAAATGTAAATAACGTGTACTGTGAGGGGGATGTAACCTTTGTCAACGAGTTCAGTAACAGTGAACACGTGGAACCTGTATTGACAGAAAACATATTCATAGAAACGAGCGAGAGCGAAGTGAGTGAGAGGGGAGGAACCTGGGAGAAAGAATTAGAGGAAATTACTCCGGGGAAATTGAGTATGGAGGTCATGCTTAGACAGTTTATACAGGAAGCCAGGGAGGAAAGAGTGGAAGTAGCAAGGAAAATTGACGCGCTTGGGGTAGAAATGAGGGAGAGAGAGGAAAGAGCAGAAGCAAGATGGGGTCAGAAGCTAGGTGAGTCGGAGGAGAAAATACGAGCGGAAAGGGAAATGTAGCTAAGGGAAACAGTGTCAGAATTGCGCAAGGAGCGGGAGGCTGAAATAACACGTATAGAAACAGAGATAAGATACGTGAAAGAAACTTGCGCGGGGAGTGACACCAGGGCAAGGGAGACACTGAATAAGTTAGGTGAGCAGCAGATCGCCGCGGAGCGGGCCGTGAACACCCGACTCGAGGAGCATGAGGAGGAAACCTGCCGCGTTCGGAACCGCATGGTGATGATGGAGGGTGCAATCGTTGGTTGCGAAGGAAAAGTAAACAAATGTGAGAAGGAAATGGCGGAGATAAGGGAGCGCGTGGTGGAAATCGAAACGAAGGTCGCTAGGAATGTAAACACTGGGGGGTGGAGTAGCGACAAGGTTAGGACGACCATGCGTATGAGCAAAACGTACCGGGAAAACGACATTCCTAAGTTTCGTGGGGCAGAGGGTGAGCACCCCTGTAGACATCTAGAGAAGCTAAAAGACTTTTTCGCCATATACGAGTGTGAGGAAGTGGAACAGGATTTTATAGCGAAGCGGTCCATAATCGGGCGGTGTGTGAATTGGCTAGCTATGTGTGGCTGGGATATAGGGAAGTTCGCTGAGTTTGAGCGGAGTTTTTTGTGCGAGTATTGGGATGCACGGACACGAGGAAGGGACCGAGCAGCGTTGTATCAAGAGGTCTGTAGGGTAGGCTGCATGGAGGAACACTTGGTTAAGGTGGAAGAGAGGGCAGGTTTTTACAACCAACCGATGTCAGAAGCGGACATCATTACGCTGGTATATAGTCACACGTCGAATGAGGTTAAGAAATTGCTAGTGGGAAAAGAATTCCGTACCGTGGCAAGACTACGAGAAATACTCACCGAATTAGACCAATTGGGCGAGTTTGAGAACGGGGAGCAGGGTGTAGAAGCGCAGGATAGGGAGCACGCGGACGAGCGCTGGCAGGGCGACCGCGGACAAGACCACCGTGACACGAATGGTAGCAGAGGGGGATGGAGGAACCAGGACAGGCAAAATCAGCGGGGGAACAGGGAGCACCGCGGATACCATAATGTAAACAATGGATATTACCACAATCGGGGGGGGATATCACGCGTGTAACGAGCAGGGCTGGAGGCAAGACAGCGAGCCGGGGCGAGAAGGCAGAGGGGGTGAGCGGGGTAACGAGCGAGGGGAACCGCCGCGCAACGACAGCAGCTTGGTGACGTCACGGCAAGGCCCGATTGACCAGGCGCGCGCGCAGCTATCGCGTGACCGGCAGGGTGCCGAGCAGGACGAGCGGTCGGGAAATGGCCGGGGTCGCGCTGCGTAAGTGGTAGGGCTAGCGCGACCGACAAAAAGGGAATGAAAAAAATTGAAACCACCGTAGAGACTGAGAGGGAGTTTTTGTTGGGAGAGGAAGAGAAGGACTGTGATCTGATTAGCGTGCCGGAACTGCGTGGCATGGTGGGGGAGCATGAAGTAGACGCGCTGTTCGACAGCGGAGCGGAGGTTTGTGCTATTAGCCAGCAGCTGTACGACTTGTTGCGGAAGGAAGGGATGCAGTTCCCTACGTTTCCGGTGCCACAAATTACGATAGTTTGCGCGACGAGGGGAAAGGGGCGCAAAGTGAATCAACAAGTATACTTGCCAGTTAAATTTAAGCACACATATGAGGTAGTCTGTTTGGTTATGCCACAGTTAACGAGGGATCTTATAATTGGCACAGACTTTATGCTGGAAGTGAGAGCGGTAATTGATTTTACCCAAGGGGTAATTAGATTCAGGGAGGGCAGTCTGCCCATGTTAAGAAAACCGGTTAAGTGGCAGAAGGGCCACGAGTCGCCCCGAGTAGAACTGGTGTGCGAGGAGGAGTTAGAGGCCGCGGAGCACACGCTAGCATGGGTGGCAACACCAGAAGCCAGGGTAGACTATGTGGCCACGAGAGCTGAGAGATGTTGGGCAGCTGAGATAGAGGGCGTGGTGAATAAATGTCAGACCGGTGATACGAGGGAGAAAGAGAGTTTGCGGGCGCTGATTGGTAGGTTCAATGACGTGTTTTCCGAAGGGCTAGGTCAAACTACCGAATACAAGGCGAGGATACCTGTCAGTAGTGAAGTTCCGTTCAAACAGAAGACATACCCCATACCGTGGTCGTGCAGTGAGGAAGTGGACAAGCAGATAGGAGAGATGGAGGCGAGCGGAATGATAGAGAGGGGCAACAGCCCTTTCGTCAACCCGTTGGTATGTGTAAGGAAGCGTGACGGTAGTGTCCGTTTGTGTATCGATGCCAGGTCGATCAGTGCCCGTATTATTCCTGATAGGCAGTCGCCGGGTGAACCGGAGGACCTCTTTGCTGCATTCCACGAAGCAAAGTTCATAAGTACCACAGATTTCAACAAAGGGTTTTGGCAAGTGCCACTGCACCCAGAGGACCGCAAGTACACTGCCTTTCTGTACAGGGGAAAAAGTTATCAGTTCCGGGTGTTGCAGTTTGGACTCGCTAACAGCGTAGGAGAGTTCTGCAGGGCAGTGGAGGCTTCACTTGGGCCCGGGTTAGCGACTGTGGTACACGCATACGTCGACGATCTGTTGGTCGTGAGCGGAAGTTTTGAAGAACATATTGAGGTGCTGGAGCGCTTGTTCACTAGGCTGAGGGCAGTAGGACTCACTCTTAAGTTAAGCAAATCGCTGTTTCTGAGGAATGAGGTTACATTTTTGGGTTTTGTTTTGAATGCCGTGGGGATTCAGCCTGATCCGGAAAAGATTGAGTTAATTCAGAACTTTCCAGTTCCCCGCAACGTGAGAGAGCTGAGGGCGTTTCTAGGGATTTGTAATTTTTACAGGAGATTTGCGGAACGTTTCGCCACGGCGATTGCGCCGTTGCTGGCACTGTTAAAGAAAGGGGTTGTGTGGCAATGGACGGAGGAATGTAGGCGAAGTTACGAGGCGGCGAAGGGGTTGTTTAGGCACGAGCGTGTGGCGAAACATCCGGATTTCAGTAAGGCATTTGTTATGTACGCAGACGCGTCCGGGTTTGGCATAGGGGCAAAGTTAGTCCAGCAAGGGGAAGATGGGGAAGAGAGGTTAGTCGCATTTGCTAGTAGGTCTTTGTTACCAGCCGAAAGGGCGTACACTGTTACCGAGCGGGAATGCCTAGCAGTGGTGTGGGGACTAGGTAAGTGGAGGAACATCCTGCTGGGGCACGAAGTGGTAGTGCGCTCGGATCACCATAGTTTATCCTTCTTACAATCATGCCGGTTGATGGGTAGTAGGCTGACCAGGTGGTGTCTGGGGCTACAGGAGTTTAATTTTAGGATCGAGTATATTTCTGGACGGGATAACGGTGACGCAGACTTGCTAAGTAGGACTGTAGTGGAGGAGGAGGAAGTTGTGTTGGAAGACAAGCCTAGGCCAGGGCCGATGTTAGCTAGAGTTGCCGTCGAGCGGGATGTAGAGCTGATATGTGAGTTTCCGGGTATCGCCGCAGCGCAGCGGGAGGATAGCACATGGCGAGAAATTATGGGCATACTGGAGAACCCGACGGTGGACGTGGCTGATCCCGTGGTTGGGAAGTTAGCTGAGTGGTATTGTGTTAGCGGGGGCGTGCTGTTCCGTAAGGTAGGCATTGGCGCAGTAAGGTGGTGTATCTGTGTACCAGGAGCGTGGGTTAAGGAGTTGGTAGTGCATGTGCACAGAGCAACGGGCCATTTTGGCGAAAAGATGTTGTGGTTGTTACAGACAAGTTACTATTGGAGTGGGATGGCGAGATGTGTGAGGAAGCTGGTGAGTTGCTGCGAGCTGTGTCAGAAGGCGAAGTTTCCCAATAGGAGCTGGGAAGGGCCGTGGAACGCAATCATACCTGAAGGTCCGCTAGATTTGATGGCTATCTATTTGTATGGGCCACTGCCTAAATCAAGTGGAGGCGTGCAGTATTTGCTGGTTGTCTTAGACGTGTTTACGAAGCTAGTCAGGTGCTACCCACTCAAGCGAGCTACTGCGACAGCATGCGTCCATAGGCTGATGAATGATCATTTTCCTCAATTCGGGAAGCCCAAGCGAATCCTAAGTGACCACGGAACGCAGTTTACGTCCAACGAGTATAAGTGGGAGATGTTATGGGACGGGATTGACGTGGTGTATTCATCCATCCGACACCCGCAGAGCAACCCGGTGGAACGAGTTATGAAGGAGATAGGTAGGCTCCTTAGGACATATTGTCATGAGCAACATAGTGGATGGGCTGAAGCAGTGCCACTGTTAAATGATTTTCTTAATCTGCATGTGCACAGCAGTACAGGGTTCCCGCCGATTGAGTTGGTGGAGAATACAGTGTTGAGGGAGCCGTTGGCAGCGAGTATAGAGTTTCCGCAGTCAGTAGAGCCAGTGAGGGAGGAACGCGTGATGAGAGTGAGAGAGAAGTTAAAGGCGGAAGTGGAAAGTAGGAGAAGGCATCAGGTGGCGCGTGAGGAAGTATTCGACGTGGGGGATTGTGTGTTGTTGAGGGTGGTAGAACGCAGCCAATTCATTAAGAAGGAGACCAAGAAGCTATTTCTCTTATACGAAGGGCCGTTTAGAATATCTAGGGCCAGGGGCCGAATGCGTGGGAGCTGGTGAGTGTGGACGATGGCGTGATTAAGGGAACTTACAATTCGTACCTGCTCAGGCCGTTCCGTCGCCAGGGAGAGTAGTTAGAGTAGTGGAGGGGTGTTGTTGTTGAGGGCAGGGGAGCAACCTCCTCGGGCTGGGGCACACAGAGTCACGTGACGTGACATGAAGTTGAGCGCAGGAAATGTCGGATGGAAAGAAGGAAAATGTGGCAAATTAAGGGGAGAGAGATTTAGGGTAGTTTCAGTACTAAGGTTAACTACCTTTATGTAGTTCACTTAAGGCAGGGTTTGATCATTTCAAGTTGTAAGTAGTATGTGTAGTATTCTTATGAGTATTTTGGGAAGGTTATGTACTTCGCTTAAGGCGGTATGACCGTTCGAGCTGTGGTTATCATGAGTGGTGTTGTTAAAAGGAATTTCAATTTTGGAAGTGTAGAGAATCCAGTAAATTAAGGGTGTAAATATCATACGTTGTAACAGAAATTTTATGTATGCATTCAATGAATTGCTTGATGTGGGATACGAATCCCAAGATAAGGCCTGATCCCGTGCAGTGGCGCGCGAGCTGTGTCTATTTGTTTTTGCTGTTTGTGTATTTTAGCTATAAGGTGTGAGTGGGATCTCGGGTAACGTGAGGCATCCCGCAATTTAACTAAGAATCGGTCCGCAAGGGTGCAGATATCTGATTCAAATGCTGACATCTCCGGCAGAACTTACCATTTTTTTTGCTATTAGAAAGATCCGTTCAAGGTTCTTTACCGAATCTTTCTGGGGGGTTGTAAGGCACTTGGCCTGCCCACCCTATTTATTTTTCCAAATTCTGTATGTGGTGTGAGATAATAGCTTTCTTTGGCATAAACGTAACGTAACTTTCGGTGTAACCATTAAGAACTAAAAGCCTATTTATGTGTGTTTCCGGCGTCAGCATAGGTCTAATGGAACCCCGGCATGTCTCGCGATCATTAGGTATAGAATGAAGATTAGGATGAGTCGCTCGGGAGAACGGGAGACCCAGCTTGCCAGTGTGTAGTGCATCGAGATCACCTAGAATAGCTATTAAGGACCTGTGTATAGTTTAAGTTGTAACCGGGACTTGACACATTTGTCTGTGTAGACCACGGTAAATAAGAGAAGAAAAGAAAGACGTTTATTTGCAATGGTTGTAATGTTATTTGCTGTAATTTGAAGTAATTAATTTATGAGCGGTGGGCCGAACCAGTAAACACTAGTAATTCATTTAAAATTTAATATAGTGTGTGTGCTAGGCGAGAACATTCGGTTTTAAACTAATTGTATCCAGCAATTTTAAGACGGTTTGTGTATTGTCGAAGTATTTATTTTGCTGAACAAGAATTCATATAAAAGACCTATGCTAAATGTAAAACCGCTATTGGGCCTGGCGAAACGGTAAAATAACAGAAAATCGGTCTGGATACAAAATCTAGTAATAAGTTTTCTCTTTGGAAGGTTTAATGTTAAATAATGTATTCTTAAGTTTTGAGGGAGTTGAAATGGTTCTAAGTTCTTAATGTTATGATGGCACGTGAATTTACGGTAAATATGTCTTGTGTGGACTTTTTGGAGACAGCATGAAATTCCAAGCAACATTGGACTCTTGGAAATTTTATGAGAATTGTGTCGTTCAAAAGTTATTACAGTTGGAAGGTTTTTGGTATTTACTTTGGAAATATGTAGATGAGTTCAGCGAGCCAGGGCGACGACGATAGGGGTTCACAGGGGCTACTGAAGGGTGTACGGCCGGCTATGTCCGATGCCGAGATTTTATTTAATGTAATTTTGATTGTTATAATTTTAACTAAGATGTTGAAGTACGTTTTAAGTTCAATAGAATTTTGCAGATTTTTCTGTGAGTTTAGTCTGTTTAATTTGTATCCAGACCGATTATTTAATGTTGATAGAAGGTTATAGAACATTTAACCGGAAGGGAGGACGCCATTGTGATTGCAGTGGCTGGTCACTCGCGAGGCTTTTTTGCGGCTTAGCTGTCGGGATGTCGGAGTAAACGGACGTGTGTGCGGAGAGAGCGTGCCTGCGGGTACACCACGTGGCGAGGAGGGTTTAGCAATAGGCTAGCAAGCATGTATTTTGTTTTGGTAACGTGAGCCCTCGTGCTGCGCATTAAGAGTTTTAATTGGAATTCACGGTGAAAGTAATTGGCCCGTAATAAGTAAATTGAGGTCAGCCCACCGCGATTGTGTATAGGGACTTGTACGTTGTGCACGCTGCATTGAATCGGTGCTCTGAGTAAACATCCGAGAACTGAACTTCGCTCTTATTATTTATGGGTAATAAGTATCCCTGTGGTAAAGTGTCTGTACTGGTATTCCTGTGAAATCCCGTTCCTTTCGTTTCGAACTGACGCGAAGGGAGAGAGAGAACTCGTGACTTTGCCACTGAACCCAACGATAGCTAGCCGAGTGTAGGTTGAACCCAGGATAATATTATAAGTAAAGAGCGACTAGGGACGAGTGTGGCAACACAGTGGACACACACCTAAAAAAGTGTTGAACTCGGCTACACAACTGTGTTCCAATATTCCTCTTTCTGTTTCCACGTCACTGCTTCTTGTTTTTTATATTCCATAATATGAGAAAACTGTTCAACTAGGGTAATAAGAAGTTTGTTTTCAAAGGTAATAAAACTACCAGGACATGCACGTTTCACCTCATTTGTCTTTTGTTTACAAGTTAATGTTAACTGTGAATTGTAGCTTATTCCAATTGATTGCTCTCGAGGTGCTCTCAGAGCTATCCGAGGCGTTTATCAAACGTAGTAGGTATAATCCTACTTGGTAGTGTTGGTCACGTGACTGGATCTACTCAGTCATTAGATGATTACCACATTTTCGGAAATTCGCCAGTGAATCCACCAGTGGTTGAAGCATCAATGTATACTGGTTGAGGCTATTTCTGAACATCAGGTTGACTGTTTTTTCAAGATTTCCCATTGTGAATGAAAAGGGATGAATCTATTAATGTTGTGACGTGCACTGGCACGTAGCACTTACTTGGCCTCTTATCATACAGTAATTTCAAATTATTTTTTGTCTTAATTAATATTTTTTTTCTGTTGTTTATAACAAACTAAGTAGGCCAACTTAACCAGGTATAAGGATGTATATGGCGGGATCCAATATATTACTGGGGGATGCTAATAGAGAAATTAACATTAAAAGTCTATTCAAAATTTAAAATTTAACTATTAAAGCAAGAGAAAAGTAATTAATTTGACATGTCAATTGTTTCGGATTTAGATCGTGTTTGGACTCATTTTAAAGCTAATTTAATTTCAAGCAACTTTTCTAAGTAAACTTTTCTTATATTTTGCCTTGTTTGGATTTTTTAAATTTCAAGTAGCCTCTTAGCTTGCTACTTCTGGAATAGAATTTATTTGGCAGGCTGGTCAAAGTTCTCTTGCTTGGAAGCACGTACAGAGAAGTGCTGGCTTTTAAAATTTCAAATAAGCTCTGAGCTAGCCTGTGCTAGGATGGATTGATCTGGCAGGCAGGTCAGAGTTCACTCGCTTGGAGGCACGTATTGGGATGTGCTGGAATGTCGGGGCTCTGCAGGGCGTTTCTCGATCGACGTGGGTGGTAGTGCCGTCTGCAACAACACTAAAAAGGTGGTGATCCGCGGCAGATTGATGACGCTGCACATCCCCATTTAATAAACTTAAGGAATATTTAGCTGGAATTATGGAATAAAATGCTTTGAAAATTTATCAGTAACTATGTTACATACAATTTTTAGGTTATATATGTCCGTCGACCAGTTTTTTAAGCAAGTTGGATCCTGTTGTATCATTCTGCCGCTTGGCTGAGTAAGTCCGAGTGTCCGCCCTGGAAGATATCAGTCGAAGTGTCATGGCGGGACAGGGAGGACGTGTACGGGAGCACTGGCGCGGGGAAGTCAAGCCTGGGGGGGCGAAATCGCTCTGGTTAAACTTCATCTAGTTTACTTTTTTTACCTTTCTCTTTTGTACTCAGTAGCTCCAGGTGTGCCAAGGTGTTGCACCATATATAATAGTATAGCCATCTTCCTGAGTGAAGCAGTTAATAAGTACTAAGTTTGTAAACCGCAGTACCATGCGTCTCTATTGTCTTGGGCAGACACTCGGGAGTAGTTGTTTTGGCGAACTATCTCATGTCACGTCACCGGTTAATCTTGTTATTTTGGTTGTTTACATTGGACACCTATTTATATTGGAACACTGATCGTAGCTGCAAAAAAATAGTCGTAAAACAGAAAGGTGTGTTTCTTTGTGATTCTTTTCGTATCGTCATCCTGCAAGCTACAGCTTTGAGTAACAACAACAACTCAAAGCACATAAACCCGTTACACATGTCGCCGTGTGCCAAGGAACGACACACAAACATATACAACCCGAAGACGACACACACCACCACACAACACGGCAGAGAGACTGCACCACCACAATGTTATGTAACACTTTGCCACAATAGAAATCCAAACTGAACACTTTAGTATCGTATGTAATGGTAAATATGATTATAATTGAAACTTACAAATTAAATAAATAATTAATTTTTCTGAAGTTCTGAAGTACAGTTGTTACATTTTTTAAAATACAAGAATTTTCCATGCAAAAAAATATGGTACGTTTGTTTTCTTTAACCTCACATTCCACAATAATTTATGTTTTTTTGCCAGATCATGTTAAAAAATTTACCATGGAAATTCTGGTGCACATCCACCAGACTTACTGGATTTTCAGGTCGGTTGGATACATCGATTCAACCGGCTAAGAGCAAGATGGTAATATATGAATGTCCGGTGTACACCGGTGAATGCACTGGTCAATTTCCGAATTCAGGGTTAGCGATCTGTCATGAATCCGATGAGTACGTACTTAGTTACTTGGCGGCCTTTTAAAAAAAAAATAGGCAAAATCTGCAGAAGCTGTAATTTCAGTCGTCAATCTGCAGACCTGTGTTATGAAACCAGGTTAGATCAGTGCAGAATAACCTTTTGTACTAATACAGTGTACATATATATCATTGCAATTGTGTACTAGTAATGTATACTGCACTAAAATGCTAGACGAGCTAACACCGGAAAATTTGTGCAGAAATATGTTGCAAAGTAAAAAGGTTCTCTGGCATGTAACCGCAGCTTTTTGCATTAATCAAAAGTTTACTATATGTAACTAAATTTAAAAGGTTAAAAGTGAATATGTTTAAAACACGTAATTGTTACTTATGTAATTTATTCCCTGCCTGAATTACATTCTTTGGTGACATTTTCACTTGATAAACTGCTCTAGACTTCTCGTTCAACTAAAATACTACGATACAACATTGTATTTTCCGTGAAAATGCATCCAGACTGCCTTACAACATATTTTCCTTTACATACACATGCGGGATTCTGTTTGTTTACTTTTAACGCACACTTTCCTGTCTATCGTTTGCTGGCTGCTCCCCGAGGTGAATGTTAGGTGTTCTTGAGGGCCGGTAGATCATAATCACCTGACTTTCTTGACCAATTTACTCACTATAGAGTAGATTCAATATACAGTAGTTTTCATAAGCGCCTCTGGAAACTGGGCAAGGGTGTGTGTCATGTTCGTGACGAGTGCATATTGTTTATGCTCTAACTGGAATACAAAAAATTTTCTGTGCAAAACATTGGTAACAACAAATCATTTTTATAATAAATTTCTTAGAAGCCATATGTTGATAACAGACGGAAATTAAAGCTAAGAAATTCTGGAAGATATTATCACCAGTTTCTCTTTCTTGATGAGCTAGTAAATATATACAGAAACCACCAGGCTAGACTAACCTTATCTCAGTTTTCGCGTCAAATAATATTACTAACATTAGACGATATTTTCACCTTATATTACCTATTCAAGTGCCAAACTGACAGTTGATTGCTGAATTTTCACCCCAGCAACTTTTTCTTTTTGTTTATGTATCCAGTGATTGCCACCATGTTTGCACTGAAACGCGGAACTGTCTATGGAGACGGAGCGGGAAAAATTGCTCGGTGTGCACACTCAGCGTGTGCAACTTGCAAATGGAATACGAAAATCTGAATGCTTTCGCCGCAAGTTCTGGCAACTGAAATACGCGGAACTCGACCAGTGCGCACTGAGAATTTGGATGCGAGTGCTGGAATAACCTATAAAAAACTATTCAATGCCCAATCACAACATGGAACGTCACTGCATGGTGGTCAAATTTACATTAATCGGCACTTATACTCTATCCTTTCGAAGGTTGCAGCTAATTCATTCTAGTGGATGACAATAAAATTTTTGTGCAGCATAAATTTCATTTGAAATATTGGAAAATACAAGGTAACTCAGTTACAGCGCAATCGCACTGTGAGGAATCAAAATATAATTCAGTTGCCTTGATTTATTTTTCTAGCAATTTTTATTTCTGCTGCAACTTTAGAGTGGACAGAGTATATCTATTCTTAATATTCTTAAATGGGAGAAGAGGTTTCAGAAATGCTATTCTTTAATCCAGTAATTAAAAGTTTTGTTTATATTTATCATATGGTCAAGTAACCAATACTTTTAACAGACAGTGTGAAACCGGCTCTAAGAAAGTTTTTTCCATGATTTTTTTTGTCAAGAATTTTGAAATGTTTCGTCACGTATCACTCAAAATCACACTATCTGTTGATTAATGTTAGTTTCTTTAGGTGGCCTCTGGGAACATGCTGAGGTTAGCCAAACGCCAAGAAGTTAGACATAAGGAATTCCACCCGTCTTCAAACTGCACAGTACACCAAAGAAATTATTTTTTGATTTTTCTAATAAGCATACAAAAAAAATTAAAATGCAGCTCTTAAATATTATGCAAAAGTTACAGTTTTTATAGATATTCATTAAGGCGGAGTGTTTGACAATTTTATTGTTTTTTTAGTTCTTGAGCCATGACATTTTTTCTAATTGTATTATCGAAATTTTCTCTTCGACAAAGTATAGGATAACTGCTTGACATAAATAATAGTAGAATCTTTCATTTAATTGTCATTCAGAATTATTGCAAGGGAATTATAGGTTTTATATCAAGAATTCTATTGCAATGATTCTATACAAGAAATTGATGAAAGATTCCATTATTATTTGTGCCAAGCAGTTTACCAAGAATATATGTATGCTTTGTGGTAGGTAAAATTTTGATAATACAATTTGTATAAGTGTTATGGCTCAAAAACTGAAAATGCAATAAAATTGTCTGACACTCTCTCTTAAGAAACAGTCTCAATATACAGAAAAATAAAATATCAAAACTTCCATTTTAGGCAGTATTGGTAACTTGCAAGTAGTCTCCGAATGAATTAAGCAACAAAACTAGCCAAATATGTTTGGTATTACGTACAGTGTTAAAGAATTTCAAGGACAAATTAAAAATTCAGATTTTGCATCTCAAATTCATTGCACTTCACTTTGAAGTAAATATAAGCACAAAATTCCATAAAATCAGATTTCATAAACACAAAAAATTTCCCTGTCTGAATTAGCTTGGAATAAAAATAGAGGCACAGTCTCAATACGGTAATTTCAAAATAATCAATTGGCATCAGTGTCACTCCTGTTTTTTTTTTTTTTTCAGACAAAAAAAAACTAATTCAAAATTGGTTTATTTGTTTAAGAGCTACGATGCCACAGACAGACACGTCAGACTTATAACACCCCCTCTTTTTTCATTGGGGGTTAAAAAAACAAATTGTTGTTAAAGTTTCGAGTCACCCTAGTTTACGGAATTTCATTTATAACTGCTAATCTGAGAATACTCTCAAAAACAGGTGCAATATGGAGTAGTTTGGTTGTTTTCTAATGAAAACTTTAATTTCCATACTTTGAGTAATCAACTAACATACCGTAAAATGGGGTGAATAGGGACAAAATTTCAAATCAAAAGTTCCAGTACACAGTTTTAAATCAGAGTTTTTCCTAAAGGTTGGCAGTTAATGATTTAACAAAGAGTTATTGTACTGAAATATAATTTAATTTACAATAAAGTTCTAAGCTAGGAATCTGTTTCAAATTTTGTCCCTATTCACCCCAGCGTCCCTA
>PNEQ01060892.1:0-33429 GCA_003012365.1 Medauroidea extradentata | reverse complement strand
TTCTCATAGAACACATTTTTCTATCAGACTAAAGTGGCAACAGTATCTTTTTAATGATAGGGAGTCTGCAATAGACCTATGTGTAAGGTAGTCTTATATTCCAGTTACATACAATCTCATTGGAGATGTTTTCAGATACAGCAGTTTGAATAATACACTTTGTCATTTTGAATGAATTGTAAAGTTTTATTTATAAACATAATAATTGTAAACTGACTTCCCATGGTCATCTGAAATATGCACTCCTTCAGTTGGTAAAGAAATTAAACTAACATATTTTTGGTAAATGTTATGAATAGCTACTCATTGTGTATGAGCCAAATTTTTTTATTTTAGAGGTACAGTTTATTAATGAAACATATTTCTGTCGTGGTTAGAAGTAGTCCTACCTAAAAATATTTTTATTTGTTTAGGTTAAGTTAGCAACCTTAACCATCAGGTTAGGTTACCTAACCTAAACTATCCTAACCTAACATTACCTGAACTAATCTAACTTAACGAAAATTTTTTTTCTATAGAATCATTTTTCATTAATAATCGAACTATATAATATTTACCCCCAACCATGTCATATCTTGCTGGTCTTTACTCTTACCAACCACAAAACACCCTGTTCAAAACAAGACAACAAAATTGGCCTCATTAAAAACACCATTTTAAAAAGTCATAGTAGTAATTTAAAATGACCTAAATTCTGAAAGAAATTGGTAATAATTTTGTTTAAATAAGGTAGGCTAAACACATACAACTGTGATTTATTCCTCAGATGAATGAAAATCTATCTTCTTGAAATTAATTGTTCATATCCAATAGTATTTCTTATTTCAGCATGTGGGAAAATTTTTTTACATTTTTTACATTGTCATCTAAATCAGTTCGCTTTGACTTGTTTACCCACTTCTTGCATCTAGAAAAGAAAACCAAAACAAATTTTCATTAATAAATAGACTAACAAATGAATCTTACCAAAATCTACTGGTAGGAAAAGTTCAAATGATAAAAACAGGATGTACGTAATGAATGCAAGTTTACAATACTAAACCTGGGCCTTGTGAGGCTACCAAGTAAATGAGAAAATTATTGCACAGAAGTGTCACGTAGGTCACTGTTTGTCTACTGTCATGAGGCTTCCCAGACCAAAAGAATACAAAAGATAGTAAGTAGACTAGTACCAACTGCTGAATGGGCCCTACAGAAGCATAAGGTGGAAAATAAACAAAAATAGAAACAAGAACACAAAAACAGAACAATAAAAAAATACAGTATTGGGAAAAAATTTAAAAGGTGAAAAAATATAAAGGAGAAACGGAAGTTACTATATAGTCTCATGAGAATTTTTAAAATATTAAATGAGAGAATAAAATACAACAAATTCAGAAGAACCAGGTGAAGAATATACTTAATAAGAATGTGAATATTTTCCAAAACAATGACTTAATATGTTAAAAATTTCTATGATTTAGCTATTGATGAATTAGACTGTACAAGCACTTATATTGAAGATTATCACAGTGTTCTTCAAAGTTTGCTCCCACTCCACCGTACGCAGAATTTTTTATGCTGAAATGTTTATCGTAAAAATGTTCTCTTATTTTACATAATTTGGAAATCAGTAGGTTGCTCAGTTTTTTAAGTCAGTAAACATGAATACTGATAACCTTGGCTAATAGGCCTAGGTCATGCTGAATTATTGGCAACGTTGTAAGTAAAGCAGCCACAAATCTCCAGCTGAATACAGATCAAATTCATTGCATAACCCTAATTGTAGTTGTAATACTGATTAGAACACAAATACTTGTACATGTTATGTCCTAACCTGCAGCGACAATAACCATAGCCACATATCAAACTGTCATAAATAATTTATTCTTAGAGTTAACTTTCATTCAGCTAACAGTCGTAGTTAAACCATGAACAGAACTTTAAAATAATTTGCATGTACATGTTTGAATCAGCTAGAAGTGTGAGTGGGAATTCTTCTGCACAAAACTGTCCATACTGTTTAACATAGCTCATATTAAATCATCAACACAGAACTTATTTTTTTCCATTGATATAATTTGATACTTTTTCAAGTGTCAACAATAAAACTGTAACGAAATTTGTGAAAATTTGACTGAAAGTAGAAATCTTATTCTGTGCATAATAAACAAACATACTTCTACTCTCTGCCACACGGATCATTGCTGTCAGTTTTCGTTGAAAAAATTGCTCCGTGACTGGTGTTATTCCCTGCCGTATTTGCTTAAGCTGGTTTTACACAACGCAATGTATGCACAATTTCCACGCAATATGCTGTCTTGCATTGTAGCTCAGGCACACAATTCTTGGAACCTCACATGCAATGCAAGTGGTGGCGCAATTTCGGCAAATAGAACATGCCCTATTTTTTATGCAAATTGCGTGGAACAAGCGGTATGATTGGCCATTCTCGGAAGTAAATTTATGCACGTACTTTTGTATGTTTAAACAAAAATAACAAACATGGACTCCACACCAGAGTGTGGAGTGCAGCTTTTGAACGAATCCAAATAATTTCTAGTCCGCTTTAACACAAAATCACCAAATGATAACAACAAACATTTGTGCGAGAATGTATTTGTGGCCGTGTCTATCGGAAGTCAGGTAAAATACTACCATACCACTGAAGAGATAAAAAACAAGTTCCTACATGGTTTACAATTACATATTTTCATCTACGTCAGATAACATTTCCATCATTGCAAGTGCACATCTATTATATAATGCCTTGTACCTTTAGGTTATCCATTCGTTCTCAACTTTGGCGGGAAGAAAATAGATTACGTGTATATTGCGTGGGGAAATTGCGCTGTGTAAAATGGACTATGAGAGATTTCATGCAATTATTGCATGAGCGATTGCACACAAGGAGCTGCGCAAAAAATAAATTGTGTCGTCTAAAACCAGCTTTACACTCGGTATTGCCAACCGTGCGGTCCTGACTGCACATGTGCAGTAATTTAGCTGTTTGTACGGATGTGTGGCCCAGTTCTTGGATTGTGTACTATTTGTACTGTCCTAGCAAAAAAAAAACTGATTCTGCTTACTACTATATCGGGCATTCAAATGCTAGCACGCACTGCAGAAATTAAGCTAGCAGGATTTTTCGCGGAGCTTATACCATTCATGGCAATGGAAAACTAGGAAGGTGTTTTTATATCATACTTTTCTGACTCGAAAATCACAGCACAAAGGTTGTAAGTAATTTCATTGGCCAACATCACAAGGAATAAATTGCAAAACACTTAAAACCATCAACATTAGCTACTAGAGTTATATGAAATTGAGAATAATGCTAATGACGGCGTAAACTTGGCAGAAATGTTTAATAATTGTAGTGTACGGTCCTGGGGTAAAAAATATAGTCGAAATAACATTTTCGTTCAGATGTTTTTGGCTGAAGGGTTGGCAATACTGAAGATAAAAGTTGTGAATGCATGTTTGTTTATACTGTATATCATTGTTTGTTGTGGGGAAGTTAAGTTTATAGTTTTAAATTTCATTACAAAAATAGTAAGACTATTGCCAGATAGTTATTTGCGCAAACAGCGATATCACAAAGAGAGGGAACACAAATTACAATGGCTAAATCGTAAGGAAACACTGTTTTCAGCTATTCTTTTAGTCTGCAATTCCGAATTCCATGTATTGGAAAATAAAATAGAAATAGTTGACAAAGTTGAAATTGTATGCACTATTATATCAAGTTCACAAACTTCTAAGAAAGATGGTACATATTTTGATCATAATTTCATAAACTCGTGATCTGTTATTTTAAAATAAATTTTATTGACTTAATCAAATAAAAGTAAACCTACTGTAAAATAATATTAGGCTTAGAATTTCAATATTTCTAAAAAGTAGTTTTCTTTGGTTTTATGACACTTAAGTTGGTGGTAGTCTTGGAATCAAAGTCATCTTGTATTTGGGGAAATACAATATTTTAATTTTTTAAAAATTACTCTAAAACATCTAAACTTCAGTTCGTATTCCCCTCCACCTTTCTCATTTTAATTCTTGTAGCAATATTTTCAATTCATAAAATGGTTTTTGTCCAAAAGTGACTTGTTAGAAGGTTATTGAGCTCCATATAATACAGTTAACATGTAAATTTTTATCCTTGCTGGCACCAGGACACCCAGTAGTCACCTGAATGCTCAAGTGTGTTTGCTTGTCCTACATATGGATGATTGTATGTGTGTTGCCAAAGGGAAGAACTTGTAAACTTGTATAGAAGTGAGAGTGTCTAAAGGAAGGCTTGAGAAATCTACTTGTTGTTTCAGCCGCCGTGCCCGCCAGAACCCTTGGAGCACGGCCTTCCACCCACCCCCCCACCCAAGAGGGCGGTGCTCAAGTCCCCAAAGTTCTGAGATCTGATTGGCTCAGTGGGAGCTGAGCAGTTCGTTGCTGCCCGACGAGTATTACATGTGTTTCATAGTACAAAAACACACACTCTTTCATCTTGTATTTATTGAGTGATTTCAAGATGTGGAAGGTTGTTAATTTTTATTGCTAGCACTGTGGATTGATTCCAACACTCAATTCTGTATGTTTTATTTTTTATGTAGGCTCTTGTGGCTATTTCATTTTTACTGGTATTTCAGATACCTGTATTGCTGTAAGTGTGTCTTACTGGTGCTTATTTGTTTTAAATTTTTATTACTCTAACATAATCCATGCTCATTTTTAAATCAGTGTATAGTTCTTATGCTATAGTGTTTTTGTTGTATAATACATGAAAAATAATCATTAAACAGTGCAGCATTTTTTCGATGATTTTCAGGGTGAACTGTAAATTTTATTGTGTGTGTGTGTGTGTGACTTCTCTGACATACTTCACTATCAGAAGTGTCATAGTTAGCGCTTGTCATTAACTATTTGCACACTTCACTTGTCTCATGCTGTTTTCCAGCAGTGAGCAGTTCTTAACTGTAGCAAGTAGTTAGTGCCAATCCACATCAGGGCCAAACAACCTTTAAGCTGCAGTTTTGTCTCATGGCTTGCTAGTATTAGAGTTATCAGATGTCCAGAGAATCGTGGGTATGTCTTATATTTAACATTTTGTCCAGGAGGAATATTCGAATATTAATAAATGTCCTACATTTTATAGTGCAAAGCACAATGTTAGTTTCTAACACATCCACTGTGTGCTACAAACCACAAAGATTACTAAAGTTATTTGATTTTATGTATACCGTAATCCTGCCATCGAAAAAATTAAAGCTAGATATTTACAGTAGACAGAAATTTGCTTTATTCTAATAAATATAATGGTTAAATCTGGACAAAGATGAATTATAAACTTGAAAGCACTTTTGTTTAGAAATAACAATTGGCAATTTTCATTGGGCCTTGCTCATTGACGTGTATTTATTAATTTTTTTTATAAAATATGCATACAATTTAGTATGTCATACATTCTTGTGCATTGTCCTACATTGTGGACCATATGTGGCCCACGTTTCATTAAAAACCTCTGGTAACCCTAGCTAGTATCAGATGTTGAATATGTTTAAATCGGCAGGTAGTTTCTAGCATGATGTGTTTAAACTTGAGAGTTGTCAGCATGCGTGTGACTAGTACTGTGAATACTGTAGGTAGTAGCTGGCTGTAGGGGTGTGTGAAGCTTCGCATTGTCGAAGTCGAATCAAAGATTTTTGTTCTTTTGACTTTGTCTTCGACCAATAAAAATCTTCGAGTTGAAAGTCTGTCGAAGATAACCACAATTCGCATCAAAGCGGACAAAATTATTTATGTGGAGCAGGTAATTTTCCGTTTATTTGTAATTGTATTATTCTGTATAACTTTCACTTAAAAACTCAAATTCACGGCACAGTGGTGAACTATTTATTTTGTTTAGGCTACATTCGGCGGCACAATTTCACTTAAGCCGGTGTCACAATAATCCAACAAAACTACGCCGGCGCAACGAAAACAATATCTGTAGCCAGTAAGTACAGTAAAGTACCATTTATCCGGACTTCCAAACACCGGAATATTCTAAATAACGGACATATTAAAAATATTTCCCTACATACCTTACGCATCAAACATTTTTTTAGCTCAATACCACTGTAATTTCTGTTTTCCCGCAAATATATATTACGTAAACAACACAGAACTAAGAATCATAGAAAACTTCATACCACAGTAGTACTGCAAGCTTTAGCGTAAAATCAGCAGTAAAGTGGTCCCGATCACGGTCCTAGAATTATGGCAGTGGTCCCGATCACAAATGAGAAAGTCTTAACAGAGTGTGGTGCCTCCATGTTGCTCATTCATCTATGGTGTTGCCAACAATGTTATTGTTTACGTTTCCCTTTCTTTATTACGGCGGTGATTTATTGTGACTTTAATCTTAAACCGTAAAGACTGCAGATTCATTTAAATCAGAATTGTTGTTTTCGGTAATTTAACTTTTGTCATCGGCGATAATGAACAAAGAAATTAACCTCTTGTACAAAGTGGAAATTTGTGGTTGTAAATATGGCTTCTTCTAGCGGTTGGAAGGGAGTAGGCCTAAAATGTTATGTCTGGTAGGCAGGTGTTCATGTTACATTAAATTAAAGTTGGTTTTGTTCAGATACGTTGACATTTAAGTATTCTATAATATAATTTCGAGTTATGGAGGGTATAATCTCTCTATAAAAATCCTCGTTTATCTTATGCACCCCCTGTTTTGAACCCAAAAAATCATTAGAAAAAAATTTGTTAGGCTACATGAGTAAATACGGTATATTTAAATATTTTTTTCGTTACCAATTGTTTGTGATAAATTTTTTTCTTTGCTGTCTGATGTGAAAAAAATTTAATTCTTCGACTTCGACTTTCCTTCGACATTCCTTCGCACAATTCAAGATTCGATTCGACTTCGCTTCGCATTTAAAAACAGACCTTCGCACATGCCTAGCTGGCAGTCAGTTACCATTCTATAATGTGCTGTTTATTTTATGCATTTTTATGGTGATAGGATTCTTTAGCATGACTGTCTGGAAGTACGCATTGTGGTTTGAAATATTTTCATTCATTGAGTTGGTGTTCTGCAAGGTAGTCTAGTCATGAAATTTGCTGCAAACTGTTTTGTGATTATGTTATTTAAAATACCTGTACAGATAATGAGCATGCAAGTATTAGCGTACAGTCGATGTGGTTTTTCAGGGCATACAAAATAATACAATATGGCACAGTCTACCATGTTATTAAGTTGTCTGTGACTCATCTTAAGAATCAGTAGTACAACTTGTTTGTGAAATTTATGCTATGTGACCTACCCCTAGTTGTTTTATAAGCAGATAATTATATGAATAAATGAGTTTCTTAAACATATGTTTTCTACAGTGAAAAATTACTAATTTTTAATATTGGTTATTAAGTATTTATTGTCTTTATAACTTTTAAAGAAGCAAAGTTGAAATAAAGGAAATGGTTTTTATTTTCTGTATGACAAACACAGTATACGTATATATTTTTTAGTGTAATATTTTCAACATTCATATTGAATACATACATCAGTTTGTTATATGGTGTTACTACATTATTTAGTACTCTTTGACTGTGGACTGCGTCTCCCAGAAATGTTGTAGCTGGGGGTCGATAAGAATGCATACCCGTAGCAATTGCTCTTAGATTTAGATTAACTCTACTTACTTTGTTTTTTACAGTAGTTTTGCAATCTGTAGTTACACTTCAATAAAGTAATTTTTTTGTAACATGAGAGCACCTATTTAATGCTAATAAAAAGACATTGCTGTTCATTCTCTCACAGCTCTCAGCTCTCTTCAGTTTTACTTCATTTAATTGGTGTACTATGTGGTGCTAAGTTACAAAGAAAATTGTAAAATTAAGTATCATCTTTTCTAATGAAACATGAAATCATAATCTACAGCAGCTCTTAAGATGAAGTTATCCATGTTATGAATGTTACTCACTACTGTAATGTTATAGAACCTTCCATTTGTTGTAACTGTAAATTACTAATGTGAATATTGTGTGTGTTACATATTACAGTAGCTTTTACGTTATTGACAATATTACTGTAGTTTAATTTTTTATGTACACTCTTGTTTAAGCATAATGAACTTTAACTATTGCTGTGTTCAGTCAGCTTTAAATTACACTGTATCAGTTTAAGTTTTACTGATTTTTTTAGCTAAAGCAAAACCCTATTCCTGTGAAAATTTTAGTGTCTTGGATTCCACAGTTGTAGCAGCAAGCACATGTATTATGAAATAACAGGAAGGACATACAAATTATACTAGACTGAATGGGCTTGCTGTGATAGATATTTATGGATTTATGTATTCCTTTTTGTACTTAATGTGATCGTTCATAATAAAATCATTACGTATGTGTTTCAACTATTGAAACCTAACTACAAACCGTATCTAATGCCTTAAAATTGAATAAATACAGTAAATATTGTGTTTGATACTTCATAATTATTGTAGATGTTTGATTGTGAAATTCGCAGTACTATATTTTCTATGTTCAGTGTATATTTTATTACACTGGAATGTACAATACAATTTTTTCATTGTAAATTTGTGTGTGTGTGTTTTTAAATTGGCTTCTATGTGATTGTGTTTTAATCTGCAGCATTTCATTTACATGCATGCATACATACATACATACATACATTATACATACATACATACATACATTCCCTGTTGTAAAATATTTGTTTTGCAAATACAGTCAACTTCCGACTTAACTACCCTTCATTGTTCCCGGGAATAGGGTTGTTATTTCGGAGGGGTTGTTATTAACATTTTTACAAATTTTCGATGCCTGATCATTAAAATGTCGACATTTACAGTTTTTTATCATTGAATCGGCGTTCGCTTGTCTTTGGCGCAAAAATTATGTTTTTATGTAACTATACACACTTAGTTTGAAAAGCAAATGCATTATTTTTAAAACTATGCCGTTGAAGTGGATCTACGACCTTTGTTTACTTCTATATAGATCATAAACATTGCTGATAACGTAAATTCTTGCACTTGCAACGTCCATTTTGGGATATAATTTTCAAGAATGCTGCAATAAAGTTTATTGAAACAATAATATTTTTCAGTAGAGTGAAATATTTTGAATAAATAGATACACTGGAAGCGAATACAATGACATTTCTTTGGCTCAAAATTAAGCAATAATGTTACCGGCAATATAGATTCTTGCACCCGCAACAACCGTTTTTGGAAGTCATTTGCAAGAAAGCCGCAATAAAGTGTATTGAAGTAGTGATATTTTTCAATAGAATGATGTATTTTGAATAAATTATACTCTGGACATGCATATATGACCTTTCTGTAGCTCAACATCAAGCATGAATTCATGATAATGAACATGAATATCATCGGCAGCGTAAATTAAGGGCTTGAGCCAGAGTTTCTCAGCTTTCGAGAGAATTATTTTTTTAAATCCATACGAGAGTCAATATTGTAAAATTCCTTCGTAACTTTTTTGCAAATTGGTTTTACTATGCAATATAATTTTTCGAGACAAACTGTATGATGAGTATAGCTAATTTATCAATTAAAAGTAAATTTCGTTAATTAACTGATTAGCAACTATTTTGCAGTCTTCTGACTCGTCAAAATTAGAATATGCTGTTTAAATCAGTCATAACAAAGTTACGAAGTAATTTTACAATATTGGCTCCCATTTATGTTTTGAAAAATAATTGTCGTTAAATGTGAAGAAACTCGGGTCCATGCCTTTAAGTGCCAGTAATGTCAGTGTTTCAAAACTATTTACAATGTACTATCGCAGTGTTGTATATTGAAATAATATTTTATTTCAATAGGCATGGTTGACATGGTTGACTTTTCTTCGACATATTAGGCACAAACTTTGCCGGCAACAGTAATTTTGATAAAGCTGTTCGCATCCTGGTACCTTGTCTTGACAGCGACCGACTATACACACGTGTACAATAATTTGTGTGCGCAAGGACCTATCTGGAAACTGGTTAGTTCAAAAACAACATACACGATGTTTCAAACCTGTGTCACTTGTGCCACTTTTGATCACTACTTAGTCACAGCTCCTGACTCTCGCTCGCTCAGCAGATGGGACGTGATGATAACATTACAACTGTCTTTGTTTTGCAGTTCTTTCACTTCTCTAGTTCAGCCGGCCGTGTGAAAATAATCTGCTTGTATAATGAATCTATTCTGTGCACGAGTTTTTTACACACTTCACCAATGTGCATGGAGAGGGATTTTCTACTCAGTTTAAATTTTCTCACCAACAGTAAATACAGTAATTACAAACATCAAGATGTTGATCGTAGTTAATAAACTTGGGTAACACATTCATAGAACAACTTTAAACCTAAACAATGCTGTTATTTACGGTCGAGCCAATTGCGTGTGCGTGCGTGTGTATGTGTGGACTAGTGACTCACACCAGACATGCTGTTGTCAAATGTCCTATTATTACCCTATGCCACACATATCTGAGACTTGCACCCGACGTTTGGTTGTGTCAGTATGAACTGTCCTGCTTTCACTTGTTAAAAGAATGATTTATAAACATTACTGTGTATATATCATTAAATGACGTGATGGTTATTATATTCAATAGCATTTAGTTATCAAAACGTAAAATGTGATAAAGCTTAAATAAACACGACACATAATCATAATATTACAGGCACAAAAACAGCCTAACGTATCCAAAGGCAGGAGAAATCTGTGACAAAAAAGTTACAGCGTGCACATGATGAAGAAGAGGTGAGCGAACGTCCTTATTGGAGTTGTTTGCTGGTGGTGGGAAAGAGGCGAGCGGGTCACTGACCGGCCGGGGGATGGGAAGGGGCGTTCGGGCCGGCCGGCTGGCCATTGCTTCGCGTGGAGGAAGGAACAGCAACATATATTTTTAGAACAAGAAATGTGTACGGCAGTACAGTTTTTGAGAAACAACTGCAACCATTTGGGCCATAATAAATGCACTGCCTTTTTTCTGCTATTTTCTTTAAATTAACATTTTTAATTTTTTTTTTTTTTTTCACGGTTCCTAAAAAAAAGGTTGTTACTTCGAGAGGGTTGTTATTTCGGGATTGTATAATCAAGAGTTGACTGTATTTTTTTTATTAAATAACTTAGTGAAGCTGTAAAAGCCTTCAAGGAACATTTGCACAAATGTTGTTTGCATTGTCACTTACTGTATTGTGGTGTCAGAGTTAAGTATGTATCATTGTGATAATTTCAAACCTAGTGTGCTGTTACATGTAAATTTGGCTCATGTAAAACGTGTAATTTTTTCTGTGGAAGAAATTTTTATGTTGTAGATGCTCTAACATATCTTGGAAAGAAAAAAATATTATATTTACATGGCTTAGGGAGGAGTCGGGTCTGCATAGTATTTTAGTTTGTAGTACCAGTAAATACTGTCAGGGTCAGCTTCTGTATGGCACGTACCCAAGAAAAGTTGTTCTCTGAAGTATTACATACAAATATCTCCCACCAGAGTGCTAAGCTACAGAGGTATAAAGTACTATGAATTATCCGTAGTTTACACAAATATTCACACTTTATTACGGAATTGCAATTGCTCTACAAATACTACAGAATTTTATATTTTAAAATAGAATTCATTTGTGGATTTGATAACTCTTCAGTTGCTTTTTCTGTTATTTAATCACAATATATTTTTAGCGGTGTAGAATGTGTACTTTTGTTGAATTTTAAATAAATGGGATTAGTATTGTACAAATCTGTAATTTAATTGTATACAGTAGTTGCTAATCTACACAATTTATGCTACTGTTTATTTAATTGTTTATGTATATATAACTTGAATGCATGCAAATTTATGGAGGAAGCACATTACATTGGACACAAGCATTGTTTTTATTCCTTAATAGCTGTCATTAATCATACACTTTGTAGGGTGGTTGAGGGGAAAAGGGGGGGGGGGCATAAAGGCAATAAAATTCTGTGCCAAATTAGGCTGCTGACCCTACATTATTTTTTATTACATTTAAGACTTTAAAATGGCTGTTTATATGTTGAATGTGGTGCTTATATAATCTTCATGAAGTAACAGAGGCATAAATAGATATTAACAACCGTTAAGTAAACATGGAATAAGAATGGTAGGAGCATTGTTTTTCAGCACACACACACATGGCTGTAGTTTATAGCAATTTGTATGCACACAAAATGGGGGCAGCCTGAATTATCTTGGGGTTATGTATATATTTTTGACATGCAAAATTTCTGTTAATTTATTGCCGATTTTGTAAATTACAATACTAGGTAATTTTTAATTTCATCTTAATTGAACTGGTGTAACTGCAAAGATTATGTATGTAGTTTTTTTAAGGCTAATCTTTAGTAAATAAATGTATATACGCACTAGTGAATCGTAAATTTAAATATTGAATGTAATAGTAATTACAGCAATTAAGTATACCAGTATAAGACATTAAGGCACCAGTAAAGTGTGATAGGCTCCTCAATTCAGTTCGTTGTTGTGAGAAAGCTATCTGTGTACATATTATAAATTTTTAGTTACCAGAACTATAGAAGTTAGAGACAGAACCAACTCCTCTCTATGGTGAAGATGCCTTTGACAGAGGAAGATTTAAGTTTCCTTTATTGCTATCTCCTCTCTTTAAGTAAGGTGGTAACTGTATGTGCATCAAGACAGTTGTTCACAGTTCTATGTAGTCTGCTTATGTGCAGTGGAAGCCGATATTGTAACGTTGAAGAAGAGTGTTTTAAAAGTTAGTATTTGACATCACAAGGTATTCAAAATATATATGGTAAATGTTTTTGTGAAATATTTTCATAGTAGTTTAAATGATCCCATACAATCCTAATTGCCAATTTTCTTTGAAAGTTTGTCACTTTGAAAGTTTAAAGTAAACTTTGTGCATGTGTGTGTGTTGGTTTCTGAAACCATTTTCTGACCAAAGTTGTATAAAAACGTATAGAGTAGTTTAGTTTTATTTATGATGTTGCATGTAGAGGTTTAGTGTTTTTATTGTGACCATACTGTAGTTGTAATCTGTATGGATGTTGTATGATGCACATATGTTGGACAATTAATATAACAAAGATGGGGGCATGCATATTTGAATTTGCCAGCCTGTAAAACTCATGTCATGATTGATTTCTTGTGTCATGGTGAAATATGGCTGATTGTTCATAGTATCACAACCTTTATTTGTGATGTACAACTGCTGTTGAATTTGTGTAACTGTGGCCAAGGTATTTTAAAGTGAAGTGGGTACATGTATAGAGACAGCAACATACGTATAATTGTCAACATTTGTCATCTGAGGGAAATATGCGTTACATTATTTTTATGTTCCAGACGTACAAAATTTATAAAGTACATACTTTGGTATGGAGAAAGAGAGAATAATGTGGGGGGAAAAGCAATTAGTCTAGTAAATACAATGAAATTCAGAGAGAGATGGTTAAGTAATACCAGAATTGTGATTACAGATGACGTAACTTCACAGAAAATGACACATTTTTTGTGTGGTTGCACAGTCGCAGTGGTAGGTACCCTAACTAGTATACCTAGCTTTAAGGAGTGAACTAGAGTGCAGCAGGAAATTTAAGAAACTCTTTAAAATAGCCCCAAAGTACTGTGCATTTTAAAGTGAAGATACTAGTAGACTCATCCATTATTGGGAAAATTTTTTAATGACTTCGCTAATTTTGATGACGTGATTTCACTAACTGGCTAACTTTTTTATTATTTTTATGTCAAATTCATTATGTTTTAAATTGTGCTAATTTTTTACACATCAACAATTATTTTAATGGCAATGAATGTGTGCAAAGTACATACTGTACCTTTCTTTTGTTAATTGTTTAAAAAAAATTTATTTTCTTTATCAAAATCTGTTAGTTAAATAGTTGAAAATCTACACATATGTGACAACATTTTAGGGTCTGTTTTGGACCCATACAGTGGAACCCTGTTATATCATACTGAAGGGACCATAAAAATGTCAATGTCATAAATAATTTTCTGTTATTAAACAGTTTTGGGTACCAAATGAAGACAGCCTTATAAATAACCAGGAAAATGCTATAAGAGGGATAGTTGTATGAGTTGGGGGATACAAGTTAATGAAATAAACTTGTCACCAGAGTAGGTACTACATTTCACTCCTATTTTACAAGTATTCACGGTTCCTCTCATCACATTCGTAAAATTGCCACCTTCGTAAAATCAATAGCTGCCCAACCACATCACATACAATTTTTAAGTTGCATTTTTTCTGCAAAGTGCCTCCATTCGGGCCCGACTTCCGTAGAATTTTGCGGGAAATTAATTAATGTAATAACATAAACATAAATTGATATAGTAAGTAGCCAGACGTCACATCGTTGAGCGGAGATATGACTGACTCTAGTCCCTAAAAAATGAGAAAAACTGAGATTCTGAGTGTCTTCTCTCGAACGAATAACCTGACTTCCGTAGCATTTAACAGAAAAATAAAGCAAGTTATATTTGAAATATAAATTTTTATTAATAGGCAGATGTCCTACAATCAAAAGAACACTGCTAAACAGTAGATATGACAGACCCTCGTCCCAAAAAAAAGAGAAAATTGAGCTGCCGAGTACCGTCTCACAAGCAAGTAGCCCGACTTGCGTAGCGTTTAACTGAAAAAGTAGGCACTCATTACTATCACACTGCCTGTGTAAATTATTCACCAAAGTAAGAAGGAAAAAGCGGATGTGTTTGTTCATTGTGCAGTTTTATATAATATAAAGTCAAAACAATTCCTTGACGTTTGATACTAATGGAAACGGTAGGCTGGCCGGCTTGGCACAGGCGGCGGTGCCACTGCGTGGTTTTCAAACCGTCACCTGTGCATTTTTAACGGATTTTCACTATTTTTGTTTTATTTTTAATATTGTGACTTACCAAGTAATAACTGCAACTCTGCAATTCATATTTTAATGCAGTTAATTGGATAATATATTTTTTAATCATTGTCTATGTACCTAATTCCTTACAGTTTATTTTTTTTTTTTTTTTTTTTTTTTTTTTTTTTTTTTTTTTTTTTTTTTTTTTTTTTTTTTTTTTTTTTTTTTTTTTTTTTTTTTTTTTTTTTTTTTTTTTTTTTTTTTTTTTTTTTTTAGGGTTCCTAAGATTGTATTCGTACAATCGCTACCTTCGTTAAATCCAGGGTTCGTGAAATCGGAGGTCTAGTGTATTATTTATTCCAGCTGCAAAATCAACTTTTTTTTTTATAAAAAAAATTTGAAAAATATTTTTCTATTAGGTTGCAGTGTATTTTGAAGCTTCACTGTATGGTATTATATATAACAATTTAAACTGCAAGATAAATCTTCTGTATTTATGTCATATTTCACTAAATGTCTGTAATGTATGCAGCCACCGTTTTCACCTGTACTTTAATACTCTCCACTCTTGCTTTAGTGCTCAAAATTGATTTTATTGATTCATGCACAGGCAGTACCTTTTTAGTATGGAACACATAAAATAATTTTGTAATTTGGCATGTAATTTATCAATTTTGCAATTAGAGACAAGGAATTTCTCAAAAAAAAGTGGTCTCTAAAACTATAAGTTATGAAGCTTAAACAAGAAAATATTATGTTCTGTACACTAAGGTTGTGCAAATGTTGCTTTTTGTTTAATGAAGCTAAAATTTAAAACTTGTCGCTCAATTTCACGTAACAAAAATGAAAATTAATTTTGTGAGAGCTTGACCCTAATGAAATTTAAATGAGACTTTTATAATATTTGAAAATGTTTTCAATTTGTATTTGTTTAACTTTGAGAGACCTATGATCAGCTACTCTTTAATGGTGATGCAGTGTAACAGTAGTTTTGAAATGTTCATGCTAAACAGACATGGAAAAATAAGTATAAATGGATGCCTTTAAATGTTTAAATGCATAAGTTAACATTTGATAAGAACTTAAATACAGGTGAAAGTTGAGAATTTTGGTTTCATCAGAATTTCACTAAATAATTTTTTTACTGGAACCAGAAATGAAAATGAGATTATTCACTATTGTTTCATTATAACGAATTATGGCACAACCCTACTGTATATTTTGTTTTTGTCCTGTTTCAGTGAAAATTAGTTGAAACTTTATTTTTTTAAAAGTTCTGTATAGTTAAGCTGAATTATTGTTCCTTGTCAAGAAGTACTGTGCCATACAGGTTGCCAGTAATTATATTGTGTTGATGTGTCCAGCTTATGATAGGGCTTGTATGTTACATCTGCTGAACATTATCCACGAATTTCACACAAGTAGTCAAGTACTGCTGTGTATGCAAGATACAGTCAAGTTTTAATTGTGGATTACATAGCAGTATTGTATTAATATTTGCACATGTACATGTTAATACAGTTCTTTTTTATGCTAAAACTATTATGATTGTATAATTATTTATCTGCCACAGTGTAACTTACTTATTACGTACATAGTGTGGTAAGAAAAAAAATTATCAGTCATGAAAAATATTATGTTACTTGTGCTGCCTTTACTCGAGTCAGTGCATGGTTTTCTCTTGAAGTAATTTTAAAATCAATAATTCCGTTAAAAAATATAACCCATCATTTTATTTGCCTTAGTTGTTTTTGTATAATATATTACTATTATTTAGAATATTTAATGTGACCTTATCATATATAACAACTTCTACAATAAAAGGGAATAATAAAAAAAATAACTTTTCCAGCTTTTTAGAAAGGTAAATACTCCCATAAGCATTAACAAACATCTGTAATGTAAAAACCCATAAGAAATATGAAAACACTGCAAACCACAATCAACAAACAAAGTTAAAGTGTCCACTAGTATGCAAGAACACACAACAGCCAAAGTGTGGTGATGAAGTGTTTTGACACACTGTTGCGATCACCACCATTGCTTGAGATTGACAGAGAGCAAGCACTCTGTAAATCCGTAGGACACTCTGAAAACTATCTAGCCAGCAACAGGCGTAGATATGGTTTATGAATGTCACAATGGAGACTGCGAGAGTGCGTATGTATGTACACCACTCTAGCATCGATTAATAGTAGTAGGGATGACCAGGGCTTGATTTAGCTGCATGACAAGGTGTCTAGCTGCTAAAATGTGTGAGCTAAATCATACGTACCTATATCTATACATGTTCTGGGCTGTTGCAGATAGTTTTAGAGTTGTGGTATCTATTTGTAGCCATTTGCTACTTGCAAAACAGCACTAGCCAAGAGAAATTTAATGCATAGCAACCAACAAATATGCAACTAACGTATTTTTCTGCCTACTATTTTCCTAAAATTTTTTACACAAAATTTATACGGTTTCTCAAAAATATGTTGTAAAAATGGAGTTGTCGTAATTGAGTCGTAACAGCAGGATTGTACTGTACGTGACAGCTTCAGTGACAGCCCTCAGTGTACTCACACACTTACAAACTGCTTGGCTGGTCAAGTTCTATAACTAACAGATCTCAGTTGTGGGCTGATATTACATATGTGTGCATTGATTTTGTGCATGTTGTGTTTGTGTATTGTCCATTTGTGTACATTAATGTCTATCATTGCATCACAAGTATGTTTGATTGTAATGTTTGTATTTTTACAAAAAGTAATTGTGGAGAAAAAATTATGCTAATGTGGCCAACTTTTATTAATGTAATTTTCACTGATGATACATTCGTAACACACAAGTTGTGCGTGTGGTCTCGTCAGTTCCTTGCAGTCTATTAAACTGTTTGATAATGTAGTCTATAGTTCAGTCTACACATCAGTACGTGTGTGTGTGCTGTAGTTTGTAGTATGTATTATACAGTTTTATGTTACCAAAACTGTCAGTTACTTTTATAAAATGATACATATGTACTTTGTGGAATCAGATGAGATGTTAGTGGATTTATTGACGTAATTTTGCCCTAATTATATTTACGCACAATGATACATCCTTTTTAATGTGAGCTTCCAAAGAAAGGTATTTTCTCTGTGACTTTAGTACAAAACTGTTCTTTGTAACTTTTCCTACTTCTCCAAAAGATACACTTTAATGAGATGTTTCTCTACAGTGATTGCATAATATGTAATGTCTAGTGAAATCTCACTATTTGAATGTTGTAATGTTTAATATGTGACTGATGGAAGATGTTTTCAATTGTTATTTGTGTTGCTTTCGTGAAACATATCCCACGCAGGAAGTTCCAACAAGCTGCAACATATCGTCCCAATCACAGTATAGTGTACGTCAATCTCTATTATTGTTAATGTGTTGTTGCTTATTGAGTGTTTTAATGAACTTTTACCATATCATACGTTGTGTAAATAAATAGCCTATATGTTTCCACAGGTAATTTTAACTCGTGGACACAAGAAAGTGGACTGTTGTCATTTACTAGTGCACATTTGCAGACCAGGTGCAATGTGCTACAGTGACAGCTAGATTATATGTGCTACAAGTACATGTGTGTGTATGTTTGTGTTTGACATGTCTTGGAATCAGTAGCTGTACTTTATTTCTGAGATGTACTGTGTGTGTTAACGAGTTGTGTGATAAAGCAGAACTCAATGAGTTTTGGGAAAAAAAAGTTTGTTTAAAAGATTGTTTGAATAAAAACTGAAGACATAACTTATGTAAGTGTTGCTGTGTGTATTTCTAGTAATGTGTACAGAATGCTACAGGGTCAAACAGCAAATAAATTTTAGTTGTCAAGGTAAACCTTGATACATAAAAAACAAAACTTCCTAGTGAATCCGAACAATTTAGGTAATTTTGCTTAAATTTCATTATTTATAGCACAGATTATGACACAGTGGAAATGTTATGTGCTGTACATTCATGTTAGAATACCATTTTGACCTCTTTAGCTGAAATAAAATTCGTTGAGATACTGTGTACATATTTTTAAGAACAACTTGAATTATAAAATATATTGCTGTCTTCTACATTCTCTTATATAGAGAAGGATTCCTGAAAATTATGACACGCAAAATCTGGTGTAGTTATAAGTGTTTCGTGAATTCCTGCATATTTTCTTTAAAAACAAAGGTTCATGCTAATTCAAATGCCTTGGCGAATGTTTCATCGCAAATCAATTGTGGCACAATAGTTTAGTTTTATACTTACGTTTTCCTTTCAGATGCTTCCGTATTTGTTTCAGTATCGTTTCTCTGTAATAGTTTTAGCCCAAGTGTGCAGGGCTAAAGGTTTTTAACTGTTTTCACTAATATTTTAATGTTAAATTGGGTAGTAGGAAATACGCAGATATTCGTGTATATCTCATACATTCAACCACTTACCCAAATATTTACATTTTCATGTATTCCGTCATAATGTGAATTGCGAACTACATCACATTCGTGGTCATAGTACACTCATGAAGATACGCATATTCATTTATCAACCTGTATTTTGTATTCTGAGCCTATTGGCTTGGGCACGTCCATGGACTTGTGGTACCGTGATCTCAGTACAGTACATCCATAAGATGGTGGCAGAATGATGTTAGTGGCAGCAATACTGTAGTTCGAAGTCAATGAAGTTACCACATATACTACATTTATAGAGTACAGTCTGTCTCGTGTAACTCTTCCGTATTCTGAAATTTCTCTACTGAGAAATGAGTTTGACAGTTCCATTCTTTGGAGCTTTAAACCTACCTCGATTCCAGGAAAAGCATGGTCTCCACAACCCATGTACATACACACTTCTTGGAAGTGAAGTGTCAAAATACAGAATACTTACATGAGACAGACTATATCTATGAATAAGTGTGCTCACGTGTTTGCATATCCTGTTAATTATTACCAGTAGTAAATGTAGATGTGTAAACATTCACATGGTATGTAGCAGTACTGTAGTATATATATTTATTTAGTGTATTTACCATCTGTGCATTGTAATGTTACCGTACTATAATTATAACTTTCTAGAAATTTGCTGATTATTACAATGTACATAATACAATGTAGCTGTTTTGTATTTGTGTTTTCAGTGTTGTTTAAGAAACAAATATATAACTTTTGTTTGCAAACATGTTGCAACACATTATGAAAGTACAGTATTTATCAGAATGCAAGACAATTCAAATGCAAGACAAGCCCTACTTTGTATCCTTTACTTACCAGAAAAATACATTTAACCTTTATTGACCAGAAAAGTATAAACAGCTGCAAAATATTATTTGATGTTTCTCTCTTTTCGACGATAACCATATTTGTACGGTATGGGCGAGACGATTTGCTTTCCATAGATTACTTTACACAGAAAAACATGTCCCGTTTGGGGTTACTACTCGCTCATTAAACCGCATGCTCATTCCAGTGTACTACGGTAGTGAACATGTAGGGCACACCCATTTGTACTCTTGAGTTCAGGTTTCACCTATTACATGTTAGTATCACATGGTGCTGCTATAGCATAAGATATTTTACGGTCTTGGGTACAAATTTGCGTGTAGTTGTACTTTATTACTATTGATTCAAATTAAAGTGTCAGTAGATATATTGTAAAGAGGGTGTGGGACATTGCGTCGTAGCATTGCTCTACGTTGTTGTTAATAAATGATGCAGCAGTTTCGAAGAATAAAAAAAGGGACTGGAACTGCGCTTCTTATCCCTTGCAGCCACTTTCTATTAGCAGCGGCTACTCCGGAAAAAAAAATTATTTTTACATGCCCGGATAGCCTGATGTGTTCACCAAAAAGTTAGTGTAGAGAGAAAACAACAAATAATTTATAAATTTTTTTGTGTCTTTTTATTAACAGTTCAACAGAACTACATAGCAAAGTCCTTGCTAGAGTACTTAGTTCATTCCAGTGACTTTACCAACTTAAAATGCAAAAGTGAATAGGTGATTCTGGCACTCCAATGGACAACACTGTGTGTGTTCGTGAAGGTTTCTCCTCAGCTGTGATATGCCTCGGTTTTATGTGTGCGTGTGCATATATTATAGACACACACAGTAAACTCCCGATTAACCGGTTTTTGGATTATCCGTGCGGCTTTCTGTATGTTGAACACTTTAAAAAAAAAATTTTGTTAAATAATCTTTTTGAAACGTGTCAACTGTTCCGCGCAAGAATGGATTAACGAGATCGCGCGTGAGTGGATTAACGAAATTTTAACATAATTTTTTCTCGTTTTTACCGTGCACCCCAGACGTACTTGTATTTATTTTGGTGAAAAGGTTGTGAAATACGTTATTCATAGGTAAAACCATTACTCATTGTGGTATTTAAGTTAATTACATATAAATTCAATTTTTTTTACATTTTTATGTTTACAGAAGTGCAATTTTGGGGTTATCCGTGTTTCCCGATTATCTGTGCGTGGTACAGCTTTAATTAACATGGATAATCGGGAATTTACTGTGTGTGTGTGTCCGTGTCCGGTAAGAGTGAGGTAGGAATAGAGCTGCGTCGGAATGCTCTGGGCGCCACCCGGTTAAGCGTGTAGCCGGGAAAAAGAGGCTCGATGGGTCATAGTCTGTTCGTGCCGGCGTGCCCCTCTCTCACCTGGCGAGTCGAAACAGCTGCAGATCTGGAAAAGCAGGGAGGATCTGGAGAAAACGACACCTTACATGGACACTTATGGGGCGATCCACACCCCCATACCCTAGGGCCTTAAGCAAGCCAGTTCCAAATGGCGAAACAAAGTAAAACACTGGGCCGGATAGTTGCACACGCGCGTTACGTTTCTCGCTGGACGAATCAGAGTCCCGAAGCACACCACATCTCTCTCGTTCCGTCCGTCACGGCCGCTGCTTCCAGACTGCCTTCTTCATGCACGGGTACAGGGAGGGGGCAGCAAAGTCATGTGTTCTGCACTGGCAGATAGCCGGGATAGCATGTGTCACACGTCGGTGTCAAGTTTACACATGCCCTGCCACCGTACCACTGATCTGCCACACACACTCAAGTATCACACATCTGCCATTACCAACCAGCGCGCACCTGCCACTGACACACTCTGTGAACACCTGCCGCGACCAGGTGCAACTAACTCCACCTGGCCTTTGGCCTGGTACGACGACAACATACACATATACATATATATACGTACATATACACATATATACATACATATATACATACATATATACATACATATATACATACATATATACATACATATGTACATACATATGTACATACATATGTACATACATATATACATATATATATGTATATGTAATATACACATATACATATATATGTATATGTATATACACACATATATATATATACACACGTGTATATATATATATATATAGGTGTGTGTATGTGTGTGTATATGTATATTATATATATACACACATATATATATATATATATATATATATATATATATATATAATATATATATATATATATATATATATATATATATATATATATATATATATATATATATATATATATATATATATATATATATATATATATATATGTAATAAAAACACTTCTACTTTCCCCGACGGGTGTCTCGTAACACCACAATATCCACGTGTGCAGCTATTTAGTGCACCTACCTACTTGAGTATACTGAACTCAGTAAACAACAAAAATACAAACAACATAGACTGCAATACTGCCCTGTTTACTGGCGAATCCACCCTGTAGGCTTCACAGCCCCTCTCCAGCGCCTAACACAATCAGCCACACCAGCCATGACGCCCCAACTGATTGTAACTTAGCCAGCCATTTCCCGACGACCGAGCTACACGGACATATGACGAGTAACTTTCCCTGGGTGAACACTCTGACTTACTTGGCCAAGTAGTGGAGTGATACAACAGGATCTATTATTTTTGAAAATATGGTCTCCTGAAATTTATAATAATAGAAGTTTACGTAAATACAATTACTGGCAATTTTAAATAGCATTTTACCACACAATAACAGCTAAATATTCATTATTTTCTTTAATTAGGGATATGCTGCGTCATCAAACTGTCGTGGAACGTCACCTTTCTATTTTTTTGTTGCACACGGCACTACCACCGACAAAGATCGACTAACGGCCTGCGCCCAAGCTGCATACTGCCACATCTCTGTACCTGCCTCCAAGCGTCTGAACTCTGACCTGCCTGCCAGATGAATCATATCCCAGAGATTGTGAGCCCAAATGAAGCAAAATACACGAAGTTACTTAGAAAAGTTGTTCTAAATTAAATTATCTTTAAAAAGAGTCCAAACATGATATAAATCACATAAAATTGACCCGTAAAATTTACTGCTTTTATCTTGCTATATAGCAGTTGAATTTTAATTTTGAATTAACTTTTAATGTTAATTTCGCTTCCAACATCCCCAATTAATAGGTTGGAGCCTGCCATATACATCCTTACACTTGATTAAGTTAGCCTAATTAAATTGTTACAACAAAAAAAATTTATTAAAAGGGACAAAAAAATTTAACTTACGATATGATAAGAAACCAAGTATGGGCTACGTGCCCATGCACATGACAATACAAATGAATATATCGCACATGTAGCCGTCGACATGTACAATTGTATCAGCCTAGGACGTGGGCTAGGGCTATCAAAATACAGGATTCTCAAATACAAGAATTATAATTTTTTTTTACTTTGTATAAGAAAAATATTTATATTCTTGCATTCAAGTAAATACAGTACTCACCATTAATACGGTGTGCAAAATAAAATTTGATGACTAATTGTGGTTTACAAGACTGTTGTACCATTGATGGTTGTGAAGCATGATACTCTGTTCTTGATCAGACAAAGCCCTTCCCCCCTTCCCACACACGTGTGCGTGCATGACCCTCTGTCCTCTTCCCTTGGCTTCTGTGAGTATACTTATTCCAGGATCTCTAAATCTCGGCCAAACCTGGTGGTGTTTATGAACATGTGTTCTAAGACAGGTGTCTTCTCATTGTCCCAGTATGCCTGCACAATGGCAAAATATAATGTTAAGCTACCTCTATGGTAACATTACATCATCTGTGTCACAAGTACAGAAAATGTGGGACGTCAAAAATCACACAATTTGCAGTTGACAAAAAAAAAAAGAGTTTTGTTTATACAGTAATTTTTTTTCCAAGACAAAATTGATTGCATTTGATCTGAAAGGAATCTGGTATTTGTTTTATTGATTACACCAATTCAAAGTACTGTATGTAGATTAGAATTCCAATAACATTTTCAGACAGTATGTTTTTGGCATTTCATTGGCCTGTTGCATTCAGTACACAACATATGCAAGTGGAAACCAGTTGTGTAATATCAAATGTAAGAATTGTGCGGTATGCTGTGTGGTCAGAATGAAGTTACTGTGAAGATGTATAGTGTATAATTGAACTCAGCTTGAGGGGCCAATGTTGTGTTCTAGTGTTGTGCTGTGCACTTTGCTTCTTGTGATAATGTTGGAAGCGGTGCTTGTGTAGCGCTCTGTGCTCTGTTTCGGTCCATTGTGCATACGTGCAGATCAAAGTATATTTTCAGTATGAACAACATTCATGTTGTAAGTGCCAGTCAATTTTGTACAATTTTTGTAGTAGATTTTTCCAAGTTCTCACAGCTAGAATATTTACTCCTTTTGCCATTGAAATGAACTTAATTATTCTTGTGGCAACAAATATGATATTGTATTTTGATAATTGGCTCAATTATGTGAAGGAAAAGGTAAAAAAACCTGTGAATAAAATAAAACATTGGTGCTTCTCTCTTTTTTTCTTTTTTTTTTTTTTTTAAATTGAAAGTTGAATAATTTTGAAATAACTGAGATTTTTGTTATGTGATTTATTATAAGATGTTTTATAGTGAGCAAAAGTTTAGTATTGTTTCACATGTGTTATATATATTAGTTTGTTATTTTTAATGGCCAAAGATATGTAGGCCTTTTGAAAGTTATGCTAATATTTTAAAAACTGTCATTTCTTACTTACCATAATATATTCATTTTGTGCAGAAATCTGCTAATGAATAATGTAAGTGAAAAATTAATTAAATCACTCTTTATATTTATTGCTGATAGTTTGATTTCAAATGCTGTTTGTGAACTACACGTACTTTTTTAACCACTCACATTGCTTTTAACAGTTTTATTGTTCACTATTCAAACAATTACCTATTTAAAGAAATACAGTAAAACCTCTTTATAACAACCCCTTATATAACAACCACCTCTCTATAACAACCCTTTCCTCAAGAACCATGGGGTTTTAAACTACGGGTTTTACTGTATATTTAAACCTCTTTATAAAGACCGCCCCTATATAAAGACCCTATTCTAGGGAACTGTGAGAGGTCTTTTTAGAGAGGTTTTACTGTACGTAAGTACTCCACACCCTCTATTTGACAAGCCCTAGGTTCAACGAAGGTAACAGTTTTACGAATACGTTCTCAGGATCCATCAAAGAATAACAAAATCCTATTAAATAATTGTAAGAGATTACATCGAAAATTGTTTAAAACTATGCAATCAAATTCACTGCGGTAAAATATCAATTGTAGAGTTGTAGTTAATACTTCGTAAGATGCAATATTGAAAACAAAACAAAAATTGTGAAAATCCATCAAAACATGCAGCAGGGACTGTTAAAAAACTACGTACATGACTCATACTGTACATAGCTGACCCACTCATGTTTCCACAGACTTCAACGTATTAGGGCCTAAAGGGTGGCCGTACTGTAGTTGCATATTTCCGGCACATGCGAAAACGTTGATTCAACTATAGTACGGATGTATATTTATTGTGACCAAGACTATGCATGATACCAGGCTTATGACTATTTAGTTGAGACTTTAGCCAACGAGCAATTACATGTTTTGCAGCACACATTGTAGAAACATTTCAGAAATATTGCATAGTAACATTTCAATAAGTACATTTCAAATAGGTCTCCGAAACATCAAGTAGAGGCGTTTGCCGCAATGGTCACTGGTTAGCTACAAGTAAAATATAAATTGCAATTGTTAAAATATATAATTTGTGGATGTTGGTAGCAGTTAAATTGTTTATTTTTCAAGGCATTGTTTGCTAGAAAATGTTTTTGAAACATAACTTATGTTGTGCACTGGTAAATGTTAATAATTACTACAGTGCAACCTCTATGTATTGAACCCAGATACATTGAAAGTTTGCATCCATAGTACATTTCCTGTGGTCCAATCTTTGATTTACATGCATATCAAATCCACATCCATTGAATGTCCATATGTATTGAAATTTTTTCCCATTCCCTTGAAAAACAATAGATGGAGGTTCCACTGTACTCATGTACAGGCCAAACTAATGATTTAATTTATTAATGAAGAATGTTTCTAGAGTCGTTGGAAGTAGTTATACATAAGAAAGTTAGGTAAGGTTTGGTTTTAAGAGAGTTAGATTAGGTTAGGTAACAACTGTAGAAACATTTTTCATTAATAAACTTTACCTATAAAATCAACAATTTGGCGTGTACACAATGAGTAGCTGTTCTTAATATTTACCTTATGGCCCAACAAGTTTTATGATATATGAGGAAAATGATATTCAGAATGACTATTTCAAACTTTTTAATTATTTTAGCCTATAGGCTCAAGATAATGAAATGGCGTGCAGAACTTCTCACTGACAACTTGTCATTATGAGACATAAACAGAAAAGAACCTGTAATATTTCTAGACAAAATATTCTTTAGTATTTGTCTTAATCTTTTTTCATAACTAACAAGTATTACCAAATGTTTAACAGTGGGACATTTAAGCAATAGCGGTATTGTAAAGATTTTGTTTTGGCCTTAAAACAAAGCAAAACGACCTTGACACAATACCTGTAAATACACAAACATATATTCGAAAACTGTTCGTTGGTTCTCCAGGTATCGCAAAATACTTCTCAGGTGCAGTTAACATCACAACAAATGACAGACAAAGTAGGCATTAAAAAGGCATATTTATTGCTTGTAATACTACATGCTGTGCGCACAAACTATTTCGTTAAATTTGGTATTGCGAATTTGTAATGTTTGCAGACTAATAAGCAAAATGTAATTAAAAAGTGTTTTGAAATATATTTCTGACTTTTTAAAATTTTAACGCTAGCGGGGGTTGCAGTGAGGGGATGAATTTTGCAATATCTATGGTAAAATTATACTAGACCTGTCCTGCTTGACAGTGGTGTGCGGAGTCGTCCTCCTTACGCTGCTAACCGCCAACTGCCGAGCTCGTTCAGCAAGTTCCCGACACACACTCATCATTACACAAAAACCCTTAAATAATGAAAAACAATAAGGTGATCATTTTTAAATGCAAATTATTGACGATTAGAGTCCCAAATAGCATTAGGGAATGTTTCTGTAATTATTTTCAGACATGCAGTTTTCGGGTATCCAGAGAGTTATGTTATGTTGCATTGCAATAATGTGTAGGTTAGCTCTTGAAATTTTAGGAAGGAACGAACACTCAAAACACTTAACAAAATTCTTATATTTAAATTTACTTTAAAAATAACTTGCAGGATTTTACGCAGCATGGCTGGTCATGTGGGCGAGTCCCTGCTGCCGGCATGGTGCAGGGGTATTTCTGCGACGTTTTAGTTTAAACCTGACAGATGATAACTAAAAGCTATTTAAGTGGAAACAAGGTTACCTGGCCTATAAACTTCACTCAGTAAACGTGGGTGCGACCCACGTTTCCGCACTTAGCCCGGTAAGTGGCAGCATGACACTCGCCACGCAAACAGCTGTTTACGGGCGTTAATAAGTACGCTGCTTTTTTCCCTACATTTTCTGGGATCTCTTAGCACCGACACACATTTTGGCACCACCCGGCATCACGGGGGTGGTGTTTGGGCGTTACCTCTTAGCCCCATGTGGCTGGGTGCATTCCCTTATGCAGGTGCGGTACTGCCCGCCTCGGCTGTTCCAGTTGGTGGCGCTGTGTGCACGATGGGCTTCAGCTGAGGGGATGCGGAATGGTCTGCATCAACTTATCATTTTGGACAACCTAATTCAGTGGTACTTGTTCGCAAATGAGATAGAAACATTTTTTTTTTACAAGTTTACACTGACCATAGCCAGGTACGGTTTAGAATAGAATAAACTATTAAAATAAAAATTGTTTTTTTAACATTGTTTAGTTTTTTACCAAATTATCAAGGTAACTACTCATAATGTATAACTTGGATATTTCACACTCTTAGGTTTATTCAACTTATTGTTCAATTTAAGGCTACAGGTACCCACCATACCAACCTATGCAGATTCTTAGGACATCCTTATAATGTGGGATACTACTTCGTACCCAGGATGTGCCGTAGTGGTACATTTTATGTAGGAAATTGCTAAAAAATTTTAGCCGGGAAGTGTAAGATAAATAAGCTAGAGATGAAAGGTAACATAATTTATTAGACTAGAAGAAACAATGAATAACGGTAATACAGAAATAGAGGCGAGTGGAAGGGTAAGGTGAGGCGAGACAGGAAATTGGTAAGGGATCGCTCTCCTTCCTTAAGCCAACAGGAACTCACCGCTCGTCTGCCGCCGTTGGAGTTAGTTCTCTAGTCAGAAGGTCGCACCCAGAGTCCCTAGTTGCGGTCGCCGCCGGAACAGAAGATTCACTCGCCAACTCACTTCTCCAACTCCACTCGGTAGTTAGCTAGATGTCTATACCATTCTTCGCACCCCCACCAGGCCACCAAAATCCTCCCCTTTGATTGGCTCCCAGCTATGCCCAGAGGCCGTGCAATCCCTGATGAATCCAGGAGTTTACAAGAGTGTTGGGTAATTATTAAGACCCACTTAACTCCTCAAGTCATCAGATTTCTGGGACACCACTATTTCCGCAATCCGCCTCTTTTTGGCGACTTGTTGATTACCCAGCACCCGCTGACCGCCTTTCTGCAACGCCACAACGCCGCAGGGTTGTGCAACCATCTTACTACTTTTCCGCGATGCCACCAACGCCGCGAGATTGCGACACCGTAACAAAATGTACAGTCAAAATACTACCAACGGACGATGCAGGTTTGTCAAACAAACTCATTCCTAGGAAATCATTAGAATCCACCATGAATATTAAAAACCATTGTACATCTTAAAAATGTAAATAAAGCGCCCCTTGGAATTCGCATTAAAATTTAAAGCCATCCTGGGGATGTACCTCGTACCTCCCGTACACATGGAAAACAGTCAACCCTAGGAAGTCTTTAGCACCTCCAATAATTGTAAATAGCTGTCCCTAGGTCGTACAAAGTACCACGAAGAGATGTGGAAAACTGTCGTCCCTCAGACGGCGATAGTACCCCCTATGGACGTCGATAGCTGTTGACCCTGAAACGTTCTCAGTATCTCCTATGGACGTACATAAATATTGTCTCTGGAATGTTCCCAGTATATCATAAAGGCTTGGAGGATTGCCGTCTTAGAGATTTTCTCAGTAGTGACGTCCCCAGTATCTCCAAAGGACTTGAGTAACAGTGTTTCCTAGAATGACCCAGTACTTCTTGGACCTTAGAAAAGAGTCGTCTATAGGCATCGTACCTCCTAGAAATATGGAGAACAGTCGTCTCGGAGAAATCCCCACAACCTCCTAAAACCTTGGAGAACAGTTGTCTTTCTGCGATGTCCACAGTACCTCCTAGAAACTTGGAAATCAGTCGTCTCTAGGATGTCCCCAGTAACTCCTAGGAACTTACAGAACAGTCATCTCAGGAATGTCTCCAATAATCCTAGAAACTTGGAGAGCAGTCGCCTCTTAGATGTCTCCATTACCTCATAGAAACTTGGAGAAGAGTCGTTTGAGATGTTCCCAGAACCACTTAGAACCTTGAAGAATACTCATCTCTGATATGTCCCCAGAACCTCATTGAAACCTGGATAACAGTTGTCTCTGAGATATCTCTTGCACCTCATAAAAACTTGAAGATTCGACTGTATAATGTACCCAGTAACTCTTAAAAAAACTTGTAGAACAGTTGTGTCTGGAATGTCTCGAGTAACTCCTAGAGACTCAGAGAATAGTCGACCCGATGATATCCCCAGAACCTCCAAAAGAGATAGAAAACTGTTGTACCTGGGATAACCCTAGTACTTTCGAGGTAATTACAGAAGTGTCGTCTCTTGGATGTCTCGAGTACCTTCTTGAAACTTTGAGAACAGTCGTCCCTAGGATATCCCCAGTCCTGCCAAGAGTCTTGGCAGTACAGTACAGTATCTCCAAAAATGGGATAACAGTCATCCTGAAAATGCCCTCAAAACCTCCTACAGACTTGAAGTGTTGTCCTATTAAGGACAATTTTATAGCTTGCACAGTATTCCCATAAATTAATGTGATATTTAAAATTGGCATGTTGTAGGATCATATTGCAGAGAAATCCTAATGAATTATTGTAGTGATATAGTTAACACAGAAATTAAATAACTGCCACGTGCTGTATGCTTACAGTTATAAAAACTCCTAACAACATAATTTTGTATTAAGAAAATTAGAAAATTAAGGCATTTTACGGGATATTCAGATATTTTTAAAATTACGTCAGTCTTTTATTAGTGTTTGCACAAATTTCAGTGAATTTCCAGTGGCTCGTGACATCTAATTTCAGTATAAATTGTTTCGTTTCAGTAAGTCTGTTGGTTCTTGCTGGGGGTTTGTTCCCATTACATGAAGCTTTGGAGTGTGTTACATGCCCCATAGGCCAACTGTACGACCCTCGAATGCAACACTCATTTTTAGGTTTTTACCGATTAGTAGCGTCAAGAATGCAGACACGAACTACTCACCGCCATTTTATTTTCCGACTGATGTTGTTCTTAAAGCAGGTGAACCAACCTCCCCAGTCAGTTACACCAACAGACCAAATGCTAACATCAAGGCTGCCAACACACTGCTACAGGGTGCAAAATTTAAATAGTTCACTGTCTATCACGGTGCTGTCTATATACAGAAGTTTTTTGTTACACATGTTAACAGACAAGTATAAACATCCCGGCCACCTTGAAGTAACTAACCCAGCAAACACAAAGAGTAAAAACCGGAATTGGGCTGACTCTGGCTAGCCGGAAAAGTAGACAGCAGGCCGATGTCTTTTGCTGGAGTCCAGCCGATATCTTTTTGGACCAGCGGCAAATAGTTTGCCGTCAAATTAGAAAGACACTGTACCGATTCCGGCAAGACATCAAAAATACATCAGGCCAACTGTGGTTATATGTCTTTCAGGATACCAGCCCGATGAAGGCTTGACATCTTTACAGACACTGAACCGACGACTGCTGGATGTCTTTCAGGACACTGGACAGGCAACGGCCAGATGTCTTTTGAGACACCAGAAAAGTATCAGCTGGATGTCTTTCAGGACACCAGACTGGCTGTATGTCTTTTAGGACACAGTACCAGCAACAACTGGATGACTTTCACAACACCAAAACTAATGGCCTGGACAGCTACCGATAAGATATAAAATAAGATGTCTTGCCGTTAGCAAAGATGATGGAAGGCCGGTGTCATAAAAGCAGCAGGCCGGTGATGGATGAGTGTCGGAAAAGACACCGGGCTGTTGACGGCTGAGTTTTGGAAAAGACACTGGGCCATTGACGGCTGAGTGTCGGAAACGACACCTGGCAGTTGACGGCTGAGTGTTGGAAAAAGACACCGGGCCGTTGATGGCTGAGTGTGGGAAAAGACACTGGACCGTTGACGGCTGGGTGTTGAAACTTGGAGGACAGAAGATGGCCAAACATAAATATAAATGTATTTCCAAAAAGTTTCACATGCTTGTTAAAATTGTTTTCTCTAGTGTTTCGTCCATGTCACCACATACCTGATGTAATCATACAATATTAAATTTTGATATTGCATGAATGGAATTTGTTGGGCTCGAACGAGCAATCTTCTCATTCGTAGTCCATCGTGCTAACCACTACATCACACCACCTTGTTGGAATTTACACATGAAACATATCAACAAGTAACTGTTCCAGGCATACGGCTGATTTAAGGATGAGTTTTCAGACAGGTAGTGTATACTGGGTTTGCTTGTTGCTGATTCGTTTTCTACGTAACACATTACCATTGAATTAGTGCCATGTGTCAGTAATACACTAGGAAATGAATCATTAAGTAATAGTAACTTATTTTTATACACAAGTTGTTAACCATCAAAATGCAAATAGCATATCCGTGTCGTTCAATATTTCTAAAGTATCATTAAAATTTCCTTGAAAAGACAACAGGTCAGTATCATTCCTGCGAAATACAACCACTGTCTGAAAAATATGTCATGCCATTAATGGCCTGATCTCTTCTTGCCTATATATTTTATACGCCCTTATAAAGACAGCTGGCTGGAATATTTTTTTTAGATAGAACGAAAAAAGTACACTGAACCGTTAATGGCCCAGTATCTTCTAGCCAATATATTTAAAGTGTCTTAAAAAACAGCAGGCAATTAACTTTTTAGCGACAGATAACAGCTGTCCAGAAAAGATTACCGAAATGTTAACAACCCGGTATCTTCTTGCCAATATCTATTAAGTGTGTTTAAAAAGACAGCAGGCAATTTTTTTAGCGACAGATAGGTGCTATTCAGGCTAGGATACCAGTATGTTACTGACCCAGTATATTTTTCGCGACACGTCTGCTGTCTGGAAAAAAGACACAGCACATTTTAACTGTTTGGTATCTTCTCGTGAATATATCTATTCTTTTTAAGTGTCCTTAAAAACACAGCAGCCGGGTGTATTAATTTCCGTTACGTACAGATAAATGCTGTCTGATAAAGGACACTGCACAGTAAACAACCAGTAATCCTCTGCCAATATATTTTAGACGACCTTTAATAGATAGCAAGCTGTTATCTTTTTCGTGACATTTTCTAACTGTCTGGAAAGGGTCACTGAGCCGTTAATGGCCCAGCATTTTCTTGCTCATGTCACGACAGCGGGCCGGTGTCTCTTTCGTGACAGATGGCTGCTACCTGTAAAAAGTCATTGCGCTGTTAACAGCCCGGAATATTTTTGTCAATTTCTTTTCAAGTGTCTCGAAAAGATAGCGAACGGACGTCTTTTTCGTGACTGCTAATATGTATCTACAAAATACCGTACAGCTTACTGTTAATTGCCTGCTGACTTTGTCATGTTGTAGACACTTAAGTACAGTTTGGACAACGGGCGGACATCTTGCTGACAATTAACCATCACTTTGTGTTTGCTGGGGAGTGTCATGAAAATACATCCAGTTGTTGTCTTTTTAATGACAGTAAATCTGTGTCTGGGTAAAGACATCACGCCGGTAACAGGCTGGTATATTTTTGGCGATAGTTGGTGAGTGCCATAAAAGGACATCCACTGGTAGTCTTTTTGATAACAGTAAATCTCTGTCTGGAAAAAGACATCCTGCCGGTAATGGGTCGGTATATTTTTGGCGATAGTTTTGTGAGAGTCATTAAACGGGCATCCACTGGTCGTCTTTTTAATGACAGCTTAGGTCT